>UFQX01000003.1:1219199-1332985 GCA_900497675.1 Arapaima gigas | reverse complement strand
CCCCCCCCCCCCCCCCCCCGCCAGTGCTGCCGTGTGTGCCCTTTAAGAGTGTTCATGGTTTTTGCAGGCTGAGTTTTCAACATTTCACTGCTATGGAAGGTGTTGTAAGAGCCCCTTCTCTCACCCACAGCTTGCCACGACAGCTCCCGCATGTGGCTCCACCTGCTGGTGTCCCAGAGGACTACCTGCGCAGTTTCAGGCCCTATGCAACAGCAGAAGACCTGCGCGTGTCCTCCCTACCACTGGGCCTGGACCCTGCTGCTGCTGCTGCTGCTGCTGCTGCTGCAGCCTACTACCATCCTGGGTATTTGCCTCACCCATCCTTCTCTGCTTACAGGTAGGCAGCTCTGCTGGTCATGTTGCTTCTTACCTATTTTATCATTCAGTATTGGGCTTCTATAGGACTGTAAGTGGTTTTTATGTAGCAACATGGCTTTCTTCCCAGAAGGAACTTACTCTGCCTAATGAGATTTTTTGAGGTGGGAATGTTGGGGGTTGATGTCAAAAAATTTAACATGCAATCAAATCTTCCTGTAAGGTACACTGAGTCCTAAAACAGAACAAATGTCATTGCTCTGGCAGAGATTAAAACTGAAGGCCTTCCATCATGGCTGATCACTGTCAGCTGGATGTAAAAGCAAATGGACACGTTCTACTTTGTGCAACTGTGGTCTGATTATTCTTGACATTGGTGTCATTAGGCTGGAAATGGGTGTTAGAGTGAATCTTTGGGGCAAGGCATTGGAGGTTAATGAAATCAGCATTGGTGAAGGTTGTGTCATGTGACGCTATGACCCACAGTGCTAACACCCCCCCCCCCCCTTCTCCCTGCTCAGGATGGATGACTCTTTCTGCCTATCCTCACTGAGGTCACCCTTCTACCCGCTGGCAGCTGGATCCCTGCCGCCCCTGCACCCCTCCACCATGCACATGCATCTGTCTGGCATGCGCTACCCAGGAGACCTTTCAGCCCTACAGTCTGAGCGTCTCTCGGAAAGGTAAGCATCCCCTCCCCACAAGTTGCTGTTCACATCATCTCTCCTCCCTAATTGGACACAGAATATCACAGCACCACAGCCCCTTGCAGACACACTGAGACTATTTTTATATGCGCATCTCTGTATATAAAAATAATTTTCGCTTATTTCTTTTTCTCTCCCATGCTCAAGCAGACACAGACACTATCATACTTGCAGCTCACTGCTGCATACGGTAATCTCATGCTGCAGGAGGGTGACAGCATTTTACCTTGGTATTTTTAGCATACATACACTAGTTATTAGCCATCAGCTGAGCAGTTGTGTGATTGACAGGACCCCTTTTGCTTCCCTTTCCACCTAAGCCTCATCCACACCACACACCAGAGACACATTGCCTTTTTATGCCTTCATTAGCATCTTTGTGCACAGGGCAAGTGTAACACTCCTTCAGTTTGACCCTCTAAACTTGTCTTCCTACAATGCAGCTGTATTAGTTCTTCATCCTGCTGGGGCTTTCTGGGACATCTGACACCATGTGGTTGTTATCCCCCTCTTCTGCAGGCTGCAGATGGAGGATGAGCTACGCCAGCGGGAAAGGGAGCGTGAAAGAGAACGGGAGAAGGAGAGGGAGCGGGAAGCAGAGCGGGAACGGGAGCGTGAGCGTGAACGGGAGAAGGAGCTTGAGCGTGAAAGGGAGAGAGAGCGGGAGCGTGAGAAAGAACGGGAAAGGGAGCGGGAACGAGAGCGGGAGCGAGAGGCAGAGAGGCTGAAGGAACGGGCCCGAGAGAAGGAGCTGCAGGCCTCCAAGGCCACAGAGAGCCACTACCTGGCAGAGCTGCATGCTGTCCGTGGAGCTGTAGATGACAGAGCCAAACCTGTAGAGAGGCTGACTCCCAGCAGGCTGGGTAGGATTCCTATATAGAGTAAAACACACACGCATAGTGACCAAACTGTGGCAGCATTATTTTTAGCATTAACATAGCTAATTTACAGTCACTGCATGTAGAATTGTTGCCAAAAAGGAACTCCAACCTATGTACAAGCATGCACGCAAGATTCACCTGAACTAAAATGGCCTGCCAAGAATATCTGAGAGAGTCCTGGAGAGGCATGAATGCATTACTGTTAAAAGTCCTTATTTCTGCTAAATGACCACTATAGCAAGTACAATAATTTACATCAAATTTTTTTAAGATAATGTGTTTTATGTAAAAATATATATGTGTATGAGTAATTAAAAATTGCACTTCTGTTGTTTTTTGACTAGTAATAGAGATACCAAAGGGTTTTTGGTACCTGTTTTGAGCCTTGCTTTTAGATTTGCCCCAGGCGCAATTATTTGAATTGTTTTGGAGCAATCAAAGTGTGTCTTCATCATTAAATTGAGGTAAACATTGTATTATTGATCTTCACTCAGTTTTTCTGCATCCAGACTCTCAGAAAGTGTGAGATGCATTATTTAAAATGTTATAAAGTAAACCCATCCATATGAATATTGAAACTCCCAGTTCCTTTGGCCACATGCATGCAGGATAGATTTTTTTTTTCCTTATGCCGCACTGCAGTTTATCCTGATTCTATATTTTGGATTTAATGCTCCAATTCATCACCTCAGAGGCCACACTGCCCAGCAGGAGTTCGAAGACAGAATGCTGTGCTCGAGTTTCCTGTCAACCCAACTATGCATTGTTTAGCTTCATTTCTTGCTGTGAAATGCAAAAAGAGGAAACCTATTGTGTGGCTTTCCATTCCCTCTGTGGTCATTTTCCCCCTAATGCATTTACTGTTTCTCCACACAGATGCACACATCTAATACAGGTGCAGCTTATGTTCAGTAGGATGATTGGCCCAGGCTTCTCTATTTGTCAAACCATACGCAGAAACTACAATTCTTTACATGAGTTATCTGTCTTCACTGATCATGTGGTAAATATAATCATATAGTTCAGGATATTTACTGAGTTTTCCTGTTTGATTTACCAGACAAGACCAAAGAAGCACCTCTGCCTGCCCCCAAACCCGTCCAGCCAGCGCTCCACCCAGCCCTGGCTACTGCCCACCATGCTGTGCCTGGCCTCCTCTCTTCCCACGGGGCGTACTTGGGTTCAGGTGGGCCACCGCCGGGAGCACTAGCCACGGCCATGATGCTGCAGCGTGCCAATGAGGAAGAGCGCTGGCTCGCACGGCAGAGGAGACTGAGGCAGGAGAAGGAGGACCGGCAATACCAAGTGTCTGAGTTCCGACAACAGCTGCTGGAGCAACACATGGACCTGGGTCGACCCACAGAGGGGACAGACCTGCGGCCAGATGGACAGCGGTAAGCTGGAGTGCTACTGTTCAGGTGCTGCTTTGCACACCTTTCGTGTGTATTGTCTTTCTGCTAAAGTGTACTGAAACTACTCTAAAGGTTGGGTTTGGCATGGTGATTGGCAGCTTGGTGTCACGTAGCCCATGAGACCCTGTGACTGTTGACAGGTCCTGCCTGGCTCTTCCACATCAGGGGATTAATGATACAAGCAGGTTTCATGCGAGGAGAAAGGGGATGCCACACAATGGCTAATTCTCCCTTTATCCTTCCCACCTTGTTTAATTCCAGCTTTTTCTTTCCTTGTATGTCTTCCCCTTCTTCATCCCTGTAATATCCAAACTTGGCCTGGCTTCTGTGCCATTATTCAGGTCAATCCTAATTAATACTTTAATACCAGGGTTGTGCTCTGGATGGGAGGGCGGACATACCTCCTATTTGTAATCCTGACTGATAATTAGATTGTTCCTTGCTGCTGTGTGGAGGGACTGTGTTTAACAGATAGAGACAGAACTCGCAGGCTTGAGAGCTCTGATTAACATAATCTGCCTGGGTGGTAGATGGCTGTTTAATTAACCAGTTTAGCTGAAACGGCTACTGCCTGCCGTGCTCCTTCTGTGTGCGGTAAGACACAGCCGTCGCTAACCCTGTAAAAGCTCCACATTATCCCAGGGTTTCTGGCGGATCCGTTTAAATAAAAGCACTTTGGATTCTCCACACAGTCATGAAGGATACCCAGTCTGAGCAGCTGGCTTAGACAGCAATCCACATCGCCCCCTGGCTTCCTCTTCTGGATGAGATAAGCCTGTTGTAGCCTTAGTGTGACAGGGGCCCAAGGGAAAGCTTTTATGCACCGCTCAGCTCACGTGGTTGCATTGCTCTCACTAGTGTTTCCCCCCCCCCCTCTTTCCCTTCCTTCTCCATATAGGACCCTCGCAAACCACCATGAGTCAGGCAGCCGAGATACTCTCCCCCACCTAGGGGCACCTCCACCCCTCATCTCACCCAAACCACAACACAGAGACCACGCCCCACCCGCACCACCACCCACCACCCTGTGGAACCCAGCCTCCCTAATTGACACAGCGTCAGATTCCCGGCGCAGTCATGAGCACCTCCCTCCCAGTGGCTTTGACCCGATCCGTGTCACCCCGGCCTTGAGCAAGTCGGAGAGGCATCTGGGCACTGAGAAGCTGGAAGATGGGGTCAAAAGAAAAGAGGCCCCGGAGAAGTTCTCTTCCATCAGGGCACCAGGGCTCCTAGAGGCGGGCCCCTATCTGGTGGAGCTGGAAAAGTCGGCACACAACTTTCTCAGCCAGCAGAGAGCATCTTTGTCCCTGCCCAGCCAGTACAGTGACCTTGGCGGTGGACATAAACCCATTGCCCCCTACAGGGGCCTTCAGGGACCCATCCGTTCAGGGCCTGACCCGATGTTAGTGTACGATGAGTTCCTGCAGCAACACCGGCAGCTGGTCAGCAAGCTGGACATAGAAGAGAAAAGGAGGAGAGAGGCCAGGGAAAAAGGTGAGATGTAGCCTCTTTTGACAGAAGGGGGAGAGTGTTACACAAACCCAGAAACTGTTAGAAACCTTCCACACATTCACCAGGAAATGGGTGGCCACTGCAGACTCTTTGATCCTGCTCTGATCCCCTTTGACACCCTGTCCTTCTCTGTTCATACTGTTCATGCTTTCTCTTCTCACTCTTCTTAATCCCCCCCTCCTCCCCCGGTCTCCCCCCACTCCAAGCCTCACTCGGAGGCTCGTTACCCCCGTATCTACAGCTGTTTGTACCCACAGATCCTCTGGCTTCCCCTCACTTTCTCCAGCTTCTTGTTTTCTGTCCTCTTGTCTTTTCTAGTTACTCTCCCCTCCCCGCTCTGTGTTTATCTCCTTGCCCTCCCCCTTCTCCCCTGCTGCTTCAGGAAGGTTCCCTGGCTGGGACTAATTAAGATGGCGTCTGACAGGCAGGGTAAAGGCAGTAGGCTGACACAAAGAACATGCAGGCGTGATGGTGGGTGACTCTGGGGTGTTTGCTGTGTTTCGCACAAGGGCTTGCAATCTGGGTCTGTCATAGCTCTTTAAAACTGCTGCTGTCCCCTGGACAGGCTACTACTACGAACTTGACGACTCATATGACGAGAGTGATGAGGAAGAGGTGCGAGCACACCTGCGCCGGGTGGCTGAACAGCCCCCCCTCAAACTGGATGACTCCTCTGAGGTACTGCTCCCCCACCCCTGCATACTAGCGAAACTCACAGCAGGCAACAGGTATTTTCCTAATTACAGTCAAAGCACAATGCAGTGATTTCATCTGTGTGTAATGTAGCCCCAGCAAGATGCCCCTGGCCCAGTCTCTCCACATACTCTGCATCAATAGTTTCTTAAACCCCTGGCCTCTGAGTCTCACCAGGGCTACTATCCTGCCCTTTGGCCCAACCGAGCGCACACTCCATCTGTGCTTTATGGCCCCTGCTGATCCTAGCTAATCTCTTGCTCTCCATCCTCACAGAAGCTGGAGTTCCTGCGCTTGTTCAACCTGACCACACACTCCCATCGGGAGGAACTGCTGCAGCAGAAAAGGAGGAAGAGAAGAAGGATGCTGCGGGAACGAAGCCTTTCGCCCCCAGCAGTGCAGAACAAGCGGCAGACCCCACCCCCAGCCCCATCACCCCTCACGACCCGCTTCACACCAGAGCAGATGAACAGCACCCCCGAGCTGGAGGACAAGAAGAAGTTCCTCACCATGTTTAACCTGTCTCATGTCAGCATTCAGCAAAAGAGGGGTAATCACATGCATATACTGTGTGTGTTTGTTTTTTTAGCATGTTCATAATGAAGACAAAAAGGCTAAATTATCTGCATTTATAGACATCTCTTGAGTGCGTGTGTGTATGTATGTGTGTGTGTATATATGGTAGGTGGCATTTGATAGACATCCATCTTATCTGGAGGTCTGTTTATATGTATAAATGTATGTGCAGAAATGTATTTTGGGAGATGTGGAGGGTGTGTTGGACAGTGGGGTTTGTGAGTAAGGAGTTAAAATACTTTGGCTGCTTGTCTCCCACAGACAGCGAGAAGGTGGTAGAGCTGCTGCAGGCAATACAACAAAAGACTGTGACTCTGGACTCCATCCGACACGTGCCACAGCCCCTCTGCAAGAGTCCTTCCACCGCACACTCTGGTAGGGGAGCTTGGGCACATTCTGGCACACACCCACACTTAGAGCTGCGTTCATCATTTCACATTATCACACTTGCATCTTCTTTGCTTCCCCTCTAAGTGCACAAAACACATACATTTATATTCCTTTAGAGTATGTACTACTGCAGTAACCTGCTATGGAAATGCTTCTCTTGCAAGTGATATGTGAGGTTACTGAAGCCTAAACACCCCCACCTCAGGTTACCACATCCAGCACACACTCAGTAAAAGTGTTAAACACACGATTACACTAATTGCAGCTATGCCACTGCTTTCCCACATTTCCCTGCTGGCTGTCTGTCACCTGGTTGCTGACAACAGATGTTTCTATCAGAAGAAGTGCTTTGTGTATTTGCAGCTGCATGGTGGCCTCTGACTACTCCATTGAGCACGTGATTTTCCTGCAGGCCCTGGCGTAGAGCAGCTTCCCAGCGACTCTGAAAGGCAGCTCTGTGCGAGACCCCCCAGCCCCTCACCAGTGGAGTCCCAGAGGCCCATTGAGGCCAGTGGCTACACAGAGCAGCGGAGGGCTCCTGCTGATGTACAAGGGCCAAAGATTCCTCCCTTGGCCCCCTTCCCTGACAGGCCCAGACCGAGCGAGGGCCATCCCACCAAGAAGAACTCCAGTCTCTTGCACAGCATGTGGCCCTCCCTCCACCCAAAGGACAGTCCCCACAGTATCAATGGAAAGACCAAGGCGTGGGAGAGCTTCACGGCTGAGGAGTTTGCCCAGCAGTTCCATGAGTCTGTGCTCCAGTCTACTCAAAAGGCGCTGCAGAAGCACAAAGGTGCGCTCAACTGTAGAAACAGATCCCGTCAGGAGGAGCCCCTCAGGTATTTTTTGTGCCATATATTTGACAGCTTGTCCTTCTGTTTCTGTCCATAAGGGGGAGCCTCTCTTCTTGCCAAAACCAACCACAAGCTGGACACTTCTGTGCACTATAACATTCCGGAGTTGCAGAGATCCCCTAGCCAAGGGGCCCAGTCCAATGGTCAGCACTGCCCTATTCCTCCACACCGGGAGATGCCAAGGGCTCAGGATGAGCTGTCTGATCAGGAAGACTCTGGAGATGAGGAAATGGATGATGAAGATGAGGAGGCACAGCCGCCACGGTGGCAGGGCATTGAAGCCATTTATGAAGCCTACCAAGAGTACACAGATGGTGAGTAGAGCTGCAGCAAACATGGAAAATGATGTCCTTCATCACAGATGTGGGCAAGAGCTATATCTGCACACTAATCAGCCAGTGAAACATTTTTTCCTATTAAATGTTTCAGTATAGTGGGTAACATATAGAAGTGTGATAAGAAATTCATTTAGAAGGTGTAGAATCTTCCCGATTCATTTTCAGGCCACGATGTGCACTTTCCCCTCCTGCTCTCTGTTAGGAGAAGCTGTGCTGCTCATCCCTAAGGGCAGTTCCCACAGACCTTAATCATCCTATATGGACACTCTTAAGAGAGCAGCTGTTCTGCAGCCTCTGCGCTTTTGTCATCACAGACCAGGTCTCCCAGCAGGGGATGCTGTTGGAAGCTAAGCTGAGGTCTAACTTGTTCTCATAGTGGGGACACTTTTGGCCCTTAGCAGCACCACCATGGGGTTGCAGGTTGGTAAACAACTTGTACATGGAGTTCAGAGACTTGAGGAAGAACATTCAGCTAATGTTGATCTCCATTCATAAAAAAGAGAATTTCAGCTTTTTTCTGAAGCATGAAAAGTTAATTTTCTTTCATGTTTTTGATTTGTTGCTACTCACCCCCCCCTGTCTTGTGTGGGCTGCTAGTCTTACAACCTGATGAGATTTAGTGTCAAAAAGTTGAAACATTCCAACAAACATAACAAATAATTGTTGCAAAAAGAAACCTGTTAAAATGTTTTTGTTTTCAAAGTATGTGATCTTATAAACCAGCTCATACAAATCCTTTTATTTTTTAGAAGATGAGAGCAGAGTTCCCTTAATTTGTTTTGTTTACATCACATACACGCATGCATTCAGGCAATTAGATGACACGAGTCAGATACAATTTGTCAGATACATAAGCACACAGGCACCTACACAGGCATTTACTCAGAAACACACACCCACAAACTGCTCATGTTGCCCATGAAGACAGTACGGAGGTGTCGCCCTCCTCACTAATGAGGCCCTCTGCTGGAGCTCAGCAGCTTATGTTCCCTGGTGAGGAGCACAATGCTAATGAGCGCAAGGACCACGTCCGGAGGCTCCCAGGCTGTCGTCTCCCCTCTTCCTCACTCACCCCAAATCCCTTCCATTTTCCAGAGCAAAGCATGGAGCGGCAGGTGCTTCAGAGCCAGTGCAGGAAGCTGGAGGCCCATCACTATAGCCTGAGCCTGACAGCGGAGCAGCTCTCACACAGCATGGGGGTGAGTAGCAGTATGTGTTGTCAGCATCTCAGTGCCTCTGCAGCACATGCAGGGTAGCTAAAGCAGTGTCACGCTTGTGAACAGATGTTCTGCCACCCCCAGTCCCCCTGCTTGCATCTACCATGAGAGAACTGTTTTCCATTCTTCACTTATGTGCCACCTGTCTAGAATTTTAATTGGTCACAATTTCTTCTTGCTGCTGTTCTCTCAGGGCAGCACAAATGAGTGCTGTTTGTCTGCAGGCTGTGCTCTCTGTGTGTGTGTGTGTGTGCACACGCTCACACGTTTTGTGTTTTTGTAAGCTTGGGCTCGCAGTAGTGTGGGTGGAAGGCATCTGTGGCTGGATGTTTGAGAGCATTTGACTGCTGGGTTTTTCAATGACTAATTAAAATGTGCATGGTGGTGAGCGCTCTAATGGGGTGTGTGGAGCTGACAGAGACCGGAGTGCCTGCTTCTGTCCTCAGGCTGGTGCTATTTTAAGTAACCAACAGTGCTATTTTAATAGCGTGCCTGTAGTGTTGGTGGCCAATGAGGACTCATGTCCTGCCCTCTCCTCCCTCAGGAGCTCATGGCCCAGAAGCAGAGGCTGGCATCTGAGAGGGAGAAGCTCCAGGCCGAGCTGGACCATTTCCGAAAGTGCCTGACACTGCCGCTGGCACAGGGTTCCAGGGGGTACTTCAAGGGCTTTCTCCCAAGGTGACACCCCCCTCCTTTTCACCTCCCACACTGCCCAAGGCCCCTGCCACTGCGTCCTGAAATGGCCAAAGTATATTTGTTATCCGAAGATGTTCACAGCAACGTGAATGTGCCATGCATGGAGGTAGGGTTGTCTGGCACCCTCTTCCCCGGACTGGGGAGGCCATGGGACGGCACGGTGGACTCACACGTGGAACTCTGTCGACTGGCCACTCCCAACTCCCCAAATGCTAACAGAGCAACTGGGTCCCAAACAAAGAAGGACCCAAACCTGTCAGTCATCATGTGAGCAGGTTGTGGAGCGCTGCCAACACACACACACACACACACACACACACACACACTCTCTCTCTCTCTCTCTCTCTCTCTCCCCCTCGCTCTCTCTCTCTCATACACACACACACAGCTATGGCTCTGAAGGCCTTTTAAACTGGAAATGCACTTAAAGGAACCGAATGAACTACCTTATGGTACAGCGGTCATAAGGACCTTCCATTTTCCACAAGCCACGGAAGGACTTACCAATGCACATTTTGGAAAGATTAAAGGAAATGTTTTATTACAAGATTTTCAGAATAAATTTAAAGAGGTGTTTCAGTCTTGTAAATAATATAAAAGAATTTTTGTATGTTTTTATTACTTTAATCATTGTTCTTAAAAGCCTGCCATTTTTAATATGTTAATGCTTTGAGCTAAAAAAAAAATCTCGCTTTAGTGTTTATTGCTGCTGGTCAGGATAAAACAATACAAATTTTAAGGGAAGATGGATTCCCAATAGCGCATGCATTCCCCCATCACCCTGTGCTACAATCACAGTCATGGTAGAAGCCAGTACCAGTAGCTGTGGTGATCAGCTTTCTCTCCTGCAGCCCTGCAGCAGCTCACCCACACCAACCTCACAGTGATTTGACAGACAAAGTCGATGCACGTTTGACAACGAAGGGTTCGTAAAGAGCTTTAGCACTGCTCTGGTGGTATCCATACCACCGTGCACAGCAGCTGTTCACCTGCACTAGCCACACCATAATTCCACAACTAACACTGACTGCTCTCTCTGTGTGTGTGTGTGTGTGTGTGTGTGTGTGTGTGTGAGTGAGAGAGAGAGAGAGAGAGCACCTCCACACACCCTTCCTAGGTGCTGGAGGACAGGCCAGTGTGAGAACCTCCATTCAGCATTTGATGTTCATCTCTACTCCTCCCTCTTCCATAGCTAAACTGCAAATAGGGACACTGGTTTTGTGTGGGTGTGTAAAGGCTATAGCTGCTCTCACACACACAGTCAGTTGTCAGTGCTGAAACAGGTGCCCTTCATGGCCCAGGCTCTCCTGCTACGTTATGCCACATTCTGTCATTTTAAATGTGCCAAAGCCACTAAAAGGCTGCAGCCACTGTAAACAACAGATGAGTTTTAAATATTTTTTACAACAAATTGGTCAAATTGTACAGTGGCGCAGATAACAGAAGAGGTCATCCTTCACTGCTCAGCAGCCTGAGCAACTAAAATGTGCAGAGGAGGCCTCAGTCCATCTGAAAACTGTTAGCCAATGTGTTAATGTATTTGGCATCTGAATGTACCGCACTTCAAAGTCAGGAAGCACACTTTGGCATTATCCTCTGTTCAAACAATTTCAAATGACAACTTACAGTGTTACTTGGCCTAAAATTCCTGATGGTCTTAAAAATGGTACATTTTGAAACGTTTATGCAGAATGCATACTTTGATATTTTTGAAATTTTTAGAGGTGCAAGATATAGCTTTTATAATTTTTGCAGTGGGGGGAACGCAATGCGAAAAACGAGCTGCAGATAGAGACTCTTCCGTAAGCAAGGAAGTTTCTGTGCCACTGTGTGCGTGCGTGCGTGCGTGTGTCTGGGAGCACTGTCACTGTGTGTCATGTTCTTACAACTGGTCACTGCTGTTCCACTGCACTCACTAACACACTCCATACACACTGTACAGAGGTTGTGCTCTGCACGAAGGCATTTTGAAGAATGCTGCAGCACTGTCAGGCAACACTGACAGCCTCACAACTAAACTACAGGCAGCATCGCAAGGGGGGGTGGGAAGCAACAACTGTCACTGAGTTGGTTAAAGCTTGTAGCAGTACCCCTCCCCCTATTCCACACACTCATGCACACACACACAGGAGAAAGGCTACCCTCCCCTTCACACTTAATGGAGGATGTTTACATGCTGTGAAATCATGGTTTTCATTGTACTTGTTTGAATTAATTGTAATGTAATATATTCTTTGAATGTAGTAATTAGGTATTTATGAATATATTGCTGTAATTTCAAAGGAAATAAACTACAAAATGTACATTCAACTGTTTTTCTTTTTTAAAAGCATTCTTGTTCCTGGAAAAGAGTTTGTGACAGTTTAACCTGTGCTTTAGTTAGATCTCCAAAGACACAAGTTATTCTACAAGACTTGGCTTTACATGGCCCACCTCCACCGCTGTGCCTCAGACCACCATGCAGTCACACTATACAGGACTTTATTTACACGAATTGGTGATCCCAAACCACCAAATGGTCACTCCACATTTTAGGTTACATTCTGTACCAAGAGTTCAAAAAGCCTTCCCAGTGTCGTCACAATCCAAGTCTCCCAGTAGGGGGTGCTGGTGGAGGCCAGGCTGAGTCCTACCACATCTTCAGCGGTGACTAGTACTCCTGGCCCTTAGCAGTGCCTCCATGGTGCTGCAGGTTGGTACGCAACTTGTACATGCAGTTTAGAGACTCAAGGAGGAACATTCGGCTTGTGTTGATCTCCATGAGTGTCAGGTTGTCTAGCTGCAGGGGAGGACAGAGATATCAGCTCGTGCTTTGTCAACAGGATGGCAAAGGGCTGCTGACTGCAGTCGGTTTTTTCCATACCAGCTTTGGGGTTCACTTATTAACCAGTGCTTGGAATGCACCCAAAACATAAGGCTGGATTACTGGCAAGCAATTAATCCTATAAAGTAATTAAGAACATAAGCAGGAAAAAAAAGCACATCCTGAGGCTCAACTACTGCAGCTGTTTTGGTGCCATTTATTGCACAGATTTATTTTTATTGGCACGTTATAGACTATAGACACAAACCTTGTATTCTATTAAAGTACTTTGTAAGTTTAACCCCAGGCTCCTGCTGTCGTGGGATCCTCCTCCGAGGTGGTGTAGGATACAACACGAGCAAATAACAGAATCTGCTCAGCAACTTGTGTATGAGTTAAAGCCAAATCCCATATTAAAATGAGCTAAACAAAACAGGTAAAAAGTGAGTTTTCTGTGGTCTGGTGACAGGTGTCTGTACTCATCTAGATGAGACGTTGTGTCCATCTCCAAACCTTGGCATGGGCCTCCTGCTGGGTGACGAAGCTGTCGGCTGACAGACGCAGTTTGGCCACACGCGTGTCCCAGATGTCCTTCACCAGGGTCCGGATCTCATCTGCTCTGGGGATGTTGTCAGATGCACTGCAAACCAGCAAATTGTACAGCTGAATGCACATTTCTACCATTCTGATGGTATGTCCATCACTGTCTACTGCTAAGCAGTTCCAAACACACACAGGGTTTAAACATTTCATATTCAAATTGGCATCTTTGACTACAATATCAAGAAACAAAAATGCAACTGCTGCACTACTCACTGGTTGAGGAGCAATTTTGTCAGCTCCATGTAGTGAGGACTTGGCATAGGTGTGAACATGTCCTCTTTGCGCTCTTGTTCTCGGATTTCCTCCAGTTTTTCTATTCAGGAAAAAAGGCACAAACAGCCCTGGTGACATAGGTTTCAACTGATGCAACACAAATGCATCATTTAGAATGTAGGGAACAGCTTCACTGCCTACCAACGTCCATCCACTCTGGAGGAACGATCCTGCACTTCTGCCTCTGCTTCAGATTGAGAGCCAGCCACACAGGCACATTCACTGGCAGACCAGGGTTGAAAGGACCGAGGTCCCCCTGCACACACAAATAACCATCAGCTGACCTGTACATATGTGGTACATTTGTTCTGCATGTTGCAGACTGCTGCACAGTTTCATAACCATTTTTTAAGATCAATCCACCCACAAACTGAAGGAAACATGATTCTCTGCACCTAATTAACTGATTTTTAAAAACCTCTAAGGCACTTCTATAAGATGAACATCATATATCTGATTTTATTATTCCTTATGTATAAAAAGTTATTGTACTTACAATTTTCCCCCATTTATACAACAGGGCAATTTTGCTGAGTCAATTCAGGTTGTTAAATACTACAGCAGGAGGTGGGACTTGAACCAACAACCTTCATATCACACGCCTAATTTCTGTCAGTCATACAGTAGGATGCCAATTGTTACTGCTTTTACGGATATATAGTGCTAGGCTATAAATGAACAATGCTAATGAAAAAGGCAAGAAATTCAACAAGGTAAAAATCATTCACAGAAAATAACAGAATAAGGATGTAACTTCACAAATACACCAGCATTGTATTACAATTAAAGTGCTTTTAAGTGTTAAGTTGATCACGTGAACTGTTGAATGACAGTTCTGTTTCTAATGTACTGACACAGCAACTGTGATTTATTTAGATACTAATAACTGTCTGCTGCCCTGAGACTGTTCCCAAACATGAAACAAAACCACACTGACTCTTGTACTCTGACATCGTTTATTTGATTGAGGAAGTGTTTTAGATCTGCTGTATAAATGGGTAAAATCGCTGTAAAGTTTGAGTTTGAAGTTTATTTAAGTCATCTTGGACCAATGTGTCAGACAAATGATAGTTAATAATACGACCAAGGTACTGGTTCAAACATTTATCAGCACTAAGCGTCCCTTCTTAAATGTAATAACGACCGTAAGATTTGTCTAGAGCCTCTGAAAATCGGAGGATACCGGGTGCTTTGCGGTTACACGGGGTCACTCCCTCACCACTACGCATCCAGCAACACTGCCGTGCCTTGTTACCTTCTGTCGCATATTTATCTGTGCACACAACACATATCAGTACCTGTGTGCTTAACACAAACAGCGATGGCGTGTATTAATAGTGTGTCATTCGCGTTATTCATCTTCTTTGTATCGTAAACTCGAACCTGAGTGTGTTTCTATCCCGGGGTGGATTTAGAGGGACAGACACGCAACCATCAACAAAATACAGAGCTGAATACTCTGAGCAGATGTAAAAGTCCCTGGGAGGCAGAGTAAAACATGGCACTGGGTCCCTGAAGCACACAATATGCACACGTTTGTAGAACCTGTGAAAATGTAACCAGTGTTCAGTTTAACTCGAGTTACACGGTCTCCAGATGAACACAAAGCTGACGTATAATCAGCTATACGTATAAATCATTTTTCTCCTGTCTGCTCACCCCGATCAGGTAAATCCTGTCCAGGCTGAAGTTCGGGATTACAGTCACCATCTCCTTCTCAGCCACAAATTCCACCTCTGACGGGTCCATAGTGAAGCGTCACAAGCTCAAGCTCCCACCTTTTACTGCCGTAATCTAGATTTCACACACAGGAACTAAGTTCGTATCAGACAACGATTCCCGCTCAATATTCAGACAAGGATCTTTAACCCGGAAACAATTCTGATCGTCTTCTTCTTCCCCTGTTGCTGATGTTTGGGTAAATGCTGTGGCGGGTTTATGTTGCCACCTACTGGCTCCAAAGAAGTAATGCATACTACAGAACTACATTATCACACAAGATTTTTGGTTAACTTCCAACTTAACAACCAGCTATTATTGGATTCTGCTTAGAGACAGATAGGCAACTTCATAATTCTTTTCTTTTTGTGTACTTTAGGGTATCAAAGTAATTCGGTGTAAGTGTCTGGGTCACTGGTACTACAGCAGGAGCGAGAACTGAGAACTGTCAGACTGTAAAGTAGATCATCCTAACAGAGCTCTGCTGGAACACATACAGCCCTCAGAAAAAGCCTTGTCTTAGTCATTACAGAAAAATACAGAAGTACAGAAAACACAGAAAAATAATCTTGTGGTAAAATCATTTCAACTCAGTATAAGCAGAGACAAAGTGCATCCAAGTCAAAGCCATGTCAAGATAACATCCTCCAAAAATGTATCAGGACACAGCTGAAAATGTAATTATTTTTGAGCCTTTTAAGAGTATCAAGGTGTCTATATTTTTAAATAAAGAAAAAAACATGTTTTGGCATTTGAGAAGTATGTTTTTTCTTAGACTTTAACATCACTAATAATGACATTAAATTCAGCAAAAAAGTCAACACCGTCATTTGTACTTGGAACACTGGTCCCCATACCATCACTGTCCAAACACAACTTATTATAGCTGCTGCAGTTCTCATGATAAACTACTGTAAGCCCCCTGCAACACAATCCTTCAGTAAGCCAGTAGGCCATAAGCTGTATGTTTCAGTTAGATTCCGTCACATGCTCTTAGCTTTCTATGTCATTTTAGATGCTCCTCATTGTGGTGGTCTTCTCCTTAGGTCGGTAAGGGAAATTGCTGGTCTATCTGTGAAAGTACTATGCACATAATAGTAAAACTTTAAAACATAAATTATAATAGCAAGTGATGTATGCAATAGTGGAGTGTATAGAAGGGGAAGAGCTGGAGTAAAGGTCTATGATTGAGGATTGGATTGTTTCATGGTGTAAATCAAACCATCTCCAGGACGGTATCAAAAAAACAAAGGAGATGATGGCTGATCTTTGCCGTGTTAAAGAGCCCTTGTGCCTGATTGGCACTGAGGGTGCAGATGTGGAGGTGGGTCACTCCTACAAGTACTTAGGGGCCCACATAAAGAACAAACTGGACTGGTCACACAGTACAGATGTGTTGTGAAAGAAAGTGTAGAACAGGTTGTACTTTCTTAGAAACTATGCCTTTTAATGTGTGTAGCCACATTATCTAAATGTTCTACCAGACCAGAATCACAAGTGTGCTCTTTTATGCTGTGCTGGGTGGAAACATCACTTCTGGTGAAACTCAAATTCAAGAGATGCGGTTTTGTCCTGGGTCAGATCTCTTGATTTGGTGGTAGTCATTTTAGAGGCCAGGATGAGGAAGAAGCTAGTCTATCATTAAAAACAGCTCATATCCCCCTAATTGAAGTGATCACTCTGAGCTTCTAGCCACCAGTTTATTCAACTTCTGGGAGTCCTTTCCAACAGCCATCTCCTTCCATAATGCCATACAAGGATATTTTAACTTATTTTCTACTCCAGGTTGTTAAACTTGTCTCTTATTTGTTATTTTGCATGTTATGTTACAAATTCAAATGTTTAAGCTGCTGTATGTGTGAATTGCCCTGCAAGGATTAGTAAAGGTTGGCTACTGCAGCCTATCTGAGCTCTTTTCAATAAAGCATTTATTTTGGACATAACATCAGTTATACACAAGACCTTCACCAACAAAATATACTGTTGATCTGGAAAGAGTTTATTTGTAAATATTTTTAATTTTTTCCCCCACTGTATTTACATGCAAAGAACTCAAAAGCCTGTTTAAATCATAATGCAAGCCAAAATTAACACAGCAATTTATTCAGTGAACAGGTAGTCAAAGAATTCTAATTTTTAACACAATCTAACTTATACCAAACATTGGTCAACAAACTCTTTCATGGGGGATATAAATATTAAGACTAAAGAACACAATTTTAACAGCTTTAAAATATTTTCCCCATAATGGTTTACTTCTTCACAACTCTTAAGGGTATCCTTTACTAATTTAGTCTATATTTCTATAAGGCTACAGTACAGGTTTTAAGCATCTAATTTACATTTAAGAAAAATTAGATACCTGACATTTAAATTTTAGTTTTGCTTATTTTTAACTAAACTCTTTTACAATCATTTGCCTGAAAAAGCAGATAATTTTTGTTTAATCTTTCTTATTAACAGGTCCTCAAGATGTGTACAAATCTGAACTGCTTTCAGCCATTTCTTACTAGCAGTTAAAGTACTGAGGTGTGTAAATGAGCATATCCACTGAAAGCAATTCACCACAGACAGACAGACAATAGTGATCCAAGTCCTGTTTAGGCAGAAATGGCTTTGAAGAACAGTGCTACGCCCTAAGCACTTAGCAAAGGTGCAGCACAGACTTGTTGATTTCTGGATTCGTCCAGTCGTTCCTTAGGTCATCCAGGTGGTTGTCAAAGTCTATAAGGTTCTCATAAGACCTGTTCTCCAGGAGTGCCGCTGTGATTTTCTGAGCTTCTTCCCAGTCCTCACAGCAGTCTCTGAGAAGCAATATTCATAATTTATATTAGATAGATACTCATTTTGGACTAAAAGCACTTCAACAAAAGTCTACATTCACTATAGGCTGCTGGAACAAAAACTATCAGCACCATGACTTCAGTCCAATTCTTTACCAATGCTACAGTGAAACCAGCAGTTGGTTAAGAAGGTGCTCTTGTATGGCCAACAGTCTGCAGTTAATTCTGCAAAGGAGATCTGGGCAGGTCCAAAGATTAACTGTTAAAACTTGCACAAAACTAGATATTGGTAAAGTTGGCTGGAAATTGGAAGGAAATACTATTTTAACATTTCCTTTAAAGCGCATGAGGTCTTTCACGGTTTATTATTGCCTGTGCACACCATAAAATTGATCTTGGACAAATAAAGCTTTTTGTAGCATTTTCAACATTGATGAATACTGTAATATTTGAACTCCTGCAAAAACCAATTCAGTAATGTTACATGTTTGTGCATTTTGAAAACCCGTTGATGAACTGACAGATATTATGGACTGCAGAAAGATTTTTTAAATCTTGGACATGTAATGTATGCTCAATACACCATTTTTACATTTTGCATTCTATATTTGGTTCAGAAAAATGAAGCATGCATTTTTTTGTATGTATGTTTAAAGTACTCTTACACAGTTGAATCCCGGGACTTCCACTTATTTTCATGATGCTCAAAGATAGTTAATATGGGCTCATAGCAATCCATGGTAAATCTGCTGTTGTCCACCTAGAACAAAAAAAGCAAACCAAATTCTACAGGTTATTCTGAACTCATATATATATTGTTTCTTTTGTTGTTTAATGCCAAATATTCACTGAACAATCACCATGATCAGTGCTGCCTCGCTGAAATTCTCTGAGATGCGAGCTGCTACTTTTTCAGCCACCTGGTTAGGCCTGCAAAGAAGAACATAGAACTACAGTTTGTACCTGATAGTTTTAACATCAGTAGAAGTGAAACATCTGCAACTAGTTCTGTTCTGTCCAAAATCCATACCTGAAGTCCTTACTGCGCTCATTGGCTTGGTAATAGCCCGCTATTACATATCTGTTTTCTTTACACCAGGTATCAATCTGCAAATGAACAAAATCAAGGTCAAGGTCAGGTGTCGACTGCTGTTTTAAAGCAAAAAACAGCACTTAATCCTTACTTTCATTATTTAGCTAACACTTTTCTTCAAAGTGACATTATTAGATTTTTTACAAAGTATAATTTACTATAAGGCCACACAAGGTAATATGATGAAAATGGTTTGCTCAGCACAAATCAGCTCAAAACTGGAATGGATCAGACATGAATAAAGGTTGAGTAAAGGAATCTCTCTATATAGTGTTTTTTTTTCAATATTCAAACAAGTTTAAAGATGCCTTACAAACGTTTACTATGGCAAAAAAGATGCCAGTGAACAACATCAGCATTGACACTGCTCCAGCTGTCAGGGTGATCGTCCTACCAGGTTGAGGGCCACCTCCAGCATGGGCGCCAGCGCCAGCGTGCCATGGAAAAGCGGCACACAGTCCACGTAGAGCAGCGGCACGCTGTGCCCGTCCCTGCGCCGCTCCCGCTGCCGCTCGGCCACCAGCAGCCCGTTCACGGCGCAGTGCGGGTACTTGGCGGCGTGCAGCAGCATCTTGCAGTACGCCTGAGTGGTCAACTTCACAGTCATGGCTACTTTACTTCCCTAAACTAGTAAACTACTAAACAAGTGTCAGCTGCGACCTACGGCTCACCAGCTAACTAGCCGTCATGTCGGTGAGGACACACTATCTACTGACCTTAGCTAGGCAGTTATTAAAAATGTTAGGCACACCGTTAAACGCAACAAATTCTATTGTCAAACTGTTCTGATTAAATATAATGTTAAACTCTTTGACTAAATTCTCTATTCGCGATTTCCACGCCGGTCATTCCCACCGGTACCGTAAAGCATGTGCCTTCGAAGACGCACACAGAAATGTGTAGCGGAAACCGTCATTTTGGCTCGACTTCTCACTGTGAGTAGCCCTATGTTGAGCCAAAATGGCGGCTGAACCGACTGACTTCCACATGCACCCCGCAGTCAGCAGTCGTAAAATTTACCATTGTATAATGTATTAACTCTCTCAACGAATTCTGGAAAATTTCTCAGACATGCAGTCATTTGATACTGTATATTATCAAAAACAATTTTTAAAGAAAATAAAATAGCATATGACCAATTAACATAAAGAAGTCATTGGTCGTTTAGCATCACGTGACTATTTTATTTTGAATTATAGAAATACTACATGTTAAACATGTAACAAGATACGGGGTGGCAAGTAATATAACTTTGCTAATTATAATAAAAAATTGGCATTTTTTTCTTAATATTAAATTTGATCCTGGATCGGTCGTAGACCGCAAGTTTATACATAAACAAGCTGTTAAAAAGTAATTTTCTCTGGTATGTTTCAAATAAGGAGACGTCTGTATTCCATAATAGATTTTTCCATGTAAAATTTTATAGCTACTCTGTTTTTAAATTGTGATTAAAAGTTAAAGTTTTGGCGCCCAATTTTTTTTGGGAAATGTAGTTTTAATAACACAAAAATGCAAACGGTTATAAAACGGTTTGATATTAATTCCTTATTTGTAAATAAATGGCTAGCAAGACGATATACTTAAAAGCAAACACTATACACAGTATTACAACCAAGTAAACTAGTATCACGTAGTGTCACAGTCAGACGATCTATTCGGTAGTGTGACGCAAACACGTCATACGCTGTGGTACCGTTCAAGAACCGCTTCCGGGTTGTGATCGCTTTACGATTCCTAGAACGAGGACGCAAGGTGAGGAGGTTTTATTCCATTGTGCTCTTTTTGTTAAATATTATGTTTTTGTGTTGTTTAATTAGACATGATAGGTTTTAGGGGAAGGTTTGTTTGGCGGAACTTTAGCCCTGGTTGGATACGGGTTGCGCCATACGACTAAACGTTTTGTGTGTTGAGGGAATGAGTAGTGACATTGAGACTGCCGGTGCGGCTGGGCGGCTCGGCGGCCCGGTGGCCGGAGGGACCCGTTACCCAACGGCAAAAAAGGAACAAAGGTCCCACGACGCACACAGTAGACATTTATATTGTCTAAAGCATTTTTAAACAGTTTTAGAAATCGCCTTGTGCGCTTTAAGCTTACGCTATCACTGGTTTTCCGTGGCCCTGACCTTGTGGAGACATACAGAAGGCGTCTTGGGACAGATGAATGTCTGCAGAACACCTTCACTCTCCAGAACGGAATGATGCCTTCTGGTATTGTGGTGATAGCAGGGAAAACGTAGGGAAAGTGTTGAGACATCTGTGGATGTCACCTTTAATAGCGTGACATTTTCGTGAGATAAGTGTTGAGTCGTACTGAGAGTAAACGTTTTGTGAGATGTTTCTTAACTGGCAGGCAGTGTGCCAGGATTGAAATGCTGTGTTGTTGCTTCTCTCCAGAATGCTGGCATCGAGAGCCCTGTCTCTGGTGGGGAAACGGGCCATTTCCACCTCTGTGTGTTTGCGGGGTGGCCATGGTGGGTGTCCTCATATTTTCAGTCTTTCCTGCTGCTCTCTGTGAAAATTACTCCTTAATATTGATTCCACGAAGGATACTTCCGTCAACTGAACAAATAACTGACGAGAACTTGTTTATGACCTAGAATAGTGTTAAGAATATTTGAGATACTGTTTTGTATTGCCATTGTGACTGTTGTTACACTTGTGATTATTGTACAATTCTTTGTAAAGGTATTAGTATCTGCTTTATTTATGTTTTAAATTCCCCAGTTTGTTCTGGAATTGCTGCAGGATGAAATGATTTAATTTCCTTTTTTTTTTGCTTTATGCTATTTTTTCTCCTTAGGAGTTTCCAAGGTTGAGGACTATACACTTCCAAGTTACATCAACCAGCCTGATGTCCCCCTTCCTGATGTCCAGTATGTCACCAACCTGTCCCCTGAGCAGAAGGCTCTGAAGGAGAAGGAAAAGGGATCCTGGGCAAAACTGTCCATTGAGGAGAAAATGGCATGTACGTGTGCTGCTGAGAACTGCTATATGAGCTCACTTGTGAAACCAGTTTGCCTTTGTCAGGAATCAGCCACGTCTTATTGATCGTGTTCACTATGCATTTATTTGTAATTCCATAGTGTTAACATACCATATGACCACTTTTATTATCTATTTGATATTTTGACACCCTTTCTATTCCACAATTTGTCACTTTTACAGTGTTGAGGTAACTTTCAAAAGGGGTAGGACAGTCACTTCCACAGACCTGGTCAGAGATTAATGTCTTTGTATAGAACCAGCTGTTTTGTACACATTCACTAAAATGTATTTGTGTGTCTTATGTAGGCAGTAATTCCAGGCAAAAATATTGAAAGTTGTTATTAAGTGTCAATTATGATAAATAATAGTAGATTAGAAATGGTAACCTAATTATTCGCTTTGATCAACAGTGTACCGCATTAGCTTCAAAGAAAGCTATGCTGAGATGAACAAGGCATCTGGAGAATGGAAAACCATCTTTGCTGGAGTTCTGTTTTTCCTTGGCTTCACTGGTCTGATTGTTGCCTGGCAGAGGAAATATGGTAAGTTATGATGTCAGTGTATGAAGTATTGATTGATGAAGTATTTCTTCTCACTTTTTATGCACAATGAATACTAAGAGAGATTACAAATGTGGTTCTTGGGCTTAAATTCTTTTCATAAGTTGTGCCAGTGTGCTGCTTCAGATGTGATTGCAAGCTGAACCATTTGTGTCCTCAGTTTTCGGTGATGTGCCTCAAACCTTGAGCACTGAATGGAAAGAAGTAGAGCTTCAGAGGATGCTGGACATGAGGATGAACCCCGTTGAGGGCTTGTCGTCCAAGTGGGACTACGAGAACAAACAGTGGAAGAAATAAAGGGTTTTGTGGAACAGGATACAGGAATGAATAAACAGACTGGTTTGTCTATGTATCACTTGTCAGCTTTACCTCAATATGTACATTCTGGAAGACCACTTCCTCCTAAGGTTGTGCAACTTAATGAAAATAAAATGACTGTTTCCCTCAAAAGTGTGTCTGGTTTTTAATAACTGCAATTAACAGAGGAACTGTTGAGGCCAATTGGAGTTTGAAAAAGAGACATAACCCTATAATGTGGGTAACTCCCTTAATCACAAATGTAAAATGTAGCTCTTAAAATTAAAGATATTCACTGCCTTATTTAAATTTTAATCTTTCTCATCAGTCTTGGTTAAGGAACCATCTAATTGTCTTTAAATTTCACTGAATGATTCCTGTGGATACACCTGAAAATGTTGCTAATAACGTTCATGTTTGTTTGTTTTATACAGAAATACTTTTGCACTGGCAGAGCATTTTGAAAAAGATTGATACTAAACCTTGTGACATAGCCATATCACAAATATCCTACATATGACAATGTAACAGGTAAAGCTCCTCAGCTGAAGCGCTACACTTACTTTCTTGTTAAATATGGTAACAGTTGTCTAGTAATAAACTTTGTAACCAGATGTGTGGTGTCAAAGGGAAATATGCAATTATAGAATAAGTCATGTCAAACTGAATGTAAGCATTTTGTTTTACATTTATTAATATAGTGTTTTTTACACTGACACATGTTCTTGGTTATTCTGTGTAGCTTATACTGTAGGTACACAGACCTTGACTGGCAAAAAGGTGGTACAAAATCCATTTGTTCTGAGTCTAGGTCTGGAATAAGCAATATGCCTCAGAGGTGCTATCAAGAATATGGTCAAGTTCCACAGCAGGGAAGGGCCTGAGATAGATGCTGGGCTGAGTAGCTAGGGAAGGTTTTTGGCATAGAAGCTCATGTAGGTCATTCTTAGCTTAAAGAAAGTCCAGGGTGTCTAGCATAAACAGCCATAATGCAACTTTCTGGGAGAGAACTCAAAGATAATGTGTTGCCTTCTTGGGTGGTGAGGAAGACTTTTGCTGGCTGGAGCAAGGAAAAAAGCAAAATAAACTTTAGTTGTTGTTTCTTTAAGATATGTGCTGTAAACAAAAATCTTAAGTACACTTCAAACTGTGAAGTGCTTCTTTCAGTCATTGTGGAGAAAAGCACAGACTGTCAAATCAGAAAAAAATGATAAAAATAAATTACACACATAGAGGTGTGAGTGGTTTGGGGATGTTTTTGCATCATCTCATCTGATGCTGAAACTACTGCAGACAAACCACTCAGTCCTGCGTGCACCTAATAGTCAAACCAAGCTTATGGGGGTTACAAATCTTCTTTATTTCTAAATAAAGCAATGTACCAAGTACTTACAGAGAAAGTAAAGCGGTAGGGCCCAGTACAGGCCTGGGCCAAATACAGAGGAAAGGAGTTCATCTCATTACCCCAGCCAGTCTGCAGGGAATATTACACTTGTATATGAGCCGCTAAAATGGCTGCTATCAATTGTCTTGAAATATCTAGTCATTTCAACCATTATGTACAGTACTTTTGATCTGTTTGGCCCTTACTGGAGCTCTTTTGTAACGACCAAAATATATACTGAAAGCTGTAACATCAGAAAGCTTTTCTCGTGGACGCATTATTAAAAATTTAGAAATAAACTATTGCAGCACAAAAAGTACTTTGATTGGAACTGAGACATAAAACATAAATTCAATCAAGGTACAATTATTGCACATTTTTACATGTTACGTTTTGCGTGCTCCTTTAAAAAATATTTTAAATGTTTGTTGAAAAAAAAAATGCCCACTGGAGGGCAGCCTAAACGTAACTCGTCTGTTTGCTATTCAAGTTGAAATGCAGAAAAATCTCAAAGGGTACTTCACGAATTCTCCGCCCCTCATAAATATTGCATCACTACTTGCTCTCATATACTTGTGTTTTGGAATGACTGCATTTTAGGGGTTCCCCTCTGTGGATTATCATACTTCTGGTGCCTTAAATCTTCACTGCAATCCACTGCTACTGTTACATGACAGGCTATAGGAAAAACAGAAACCTCATTCTAATAGCATAATCTCTATGTTTTCAAAGACCTTTAGTTGGCTTATTGTATGATTCTCTGTCAAAATTCATTAGAACCAGAAAAGTAATTAGTAACAGTAGTGGCATTACAGATCTCCGTATCATTTCTGATGAAATAAACTGTATAAGACTGTATAGATCATTTAATACTCTGAGTATGACGGAAAGGTTTGAAGAAAGTTTGGTCTGGAAAGCTGTGAGCTTTTTCTTGCTTCCTGTTCTCAATACTTTGTGATCTGTATTTAAAATACGTCAAGGAGAAAGGTGAAAAAATTATGAGAATATGTACCTTTTTAAGTGTTTGTTAGTAAGAAGCCAATGGGATTGATTCATGACCTAACTGAACTGAACTGAACCCTGAAGCGCACTGGACAGCAGGTCAGATTTGTGTGATCACACACCTATATCATCAACATGTACGCTGTGTTTGAACTGCTGTTCACTAGGTGAACTCAGCTGGAAATGACTACATAGATTTCAGTATGTGAAATTTAACATCCTTGTGTTCTGTCTCAGTGCTGATTCAAGACATACAAAAACCTTCACATAATTTTATTCTTGCTGATTCATCAAAGTTTAATGCAGAATATACCATTTTTGACTATGAGTATGGGTAATTTCACAACTCGCAATCACAATTTTTCAGCAAAACCAAAATATTTTCTTTAACAGATTTTAAAGAGCATAAAATTATTGCCAATATAAGGCTGATGCACAGAGCTCATTTTTTGTACACAAGCACCGCACTTCATCGTGACTGAAGAAATTCCCTAACCCTAGGGTCACATGCTGTTTGTGTGGGTGAATATTACAGTGGTGGGAAGAATCCTAGCAGAAGCCTGCGACCATCAGTCTTTCTGGCTTCTCTCTTTCTGTGGGTGAATTTCCTGGCTGAGAGACAAAGCTCACAGCCCCATATGCCCTCCCACACCCTATCACATGTGCTGCTAGGGAATTTCTCCACATTTCAGTTGTGGCCCTCAAAGTAAAACACAGATATATAGTTTTACATCATGATATTCGACACTTCTAGTCATGCCTTTTTCATGACAGTGCAGCACTCTTTAGCATAGTCCTGTTATACTGAGTGTCCCACTTTAATTCCTATCTGGCTGGTATTTTCTTCACAGTTTCCTTTACTATGATAAAATCAACATACAGCTGTGAAACCAAGAACAAGCATTCGTTCAGTCATTCATTTATCCATTTATACATACTCAATGCAAATCTGTCAAGTTCTGAAAAGTGCGACCAACTTTGGTTAAAGGTAATCATCAGAAACATCAAATGTGTCCAACTGTGGTAGGAAGCCCAGGGCTTGGCAATGACCCTGAGGCTGTGTGGGGTTTTTATAGGAGATCAGTGGGTAAGCATACTGTCAATCATGCCATTCAAGAATTTTGTGTTCCTACAACTCTGCCTTCCAAGCCTTCTGTCAATAACACCGCCAACATGGGTTGTCAACTCTGAATCACTCAACTCCGTGATTACCAGAGTCGCCACTGTAAAACTGCTGTAATATGTGAAAAGGGCCATAAACCAGAAGCCACTGTGTGAGTTAGGAAACAAAGGAAAAAATTTAACTGTAATTGTCTTATGTTTTGGTTTTGTTCCTTCACCGTTTGTTTTTTCACCCTTTAATCCTTAAATTTAAAGATTGTTCAATGGGGATTGAGTAATTTTTTGAACATATTACTCACTAGTCCTTCTGCGTTCATTAACAGCAGAAGAGAAATTGCCCTGAAATTTTTTTCATAGTTTCATTCACACAAGTGGACCATCTACATTGCATTAAATCCAGGATTTCAGGCAAAGTTGCCCACAAAATGCATCTTTTGCTTTGTTTTTGTGCTTTTAGCCTGAATTGAGTGTGAACACAAAACAAACTTTGCTACAAAGGTGGACTATGGCTCATAACATCCTTGATTTACTAGTCTTTACTGTGCTTCAATCATAAGTGAGACAGTCCATCTAAGAACGAGTATTTTTGTGGACTTGGTTCACCACATACAGGAACCAAGATCTAAGAACAAAATATTTAATGGTTCATAAAATAATTTATGCAAGAACTAGTAATTATTTGTTATTGTGATCTTACTTCCTCTTTAAACAAAATATATCATATGGACTTTAATCAATTTATACAGAATAAAAAAGCTTTTTAACATATATAATAAAAACACTTTTTAAAACTAATGCTTCAATCATAGCTCTGAACAGTTCTGAGGTTTGTGGTGCATTCTATAAGGAGGCAGTCAATTCTGTTTGTGACCCAGCCCAGCAGTTGGGATTCAGCATGGGTGCGGTTCAGTGAACGGGGGGGGGTCGCATGATGGGATGTCACTCTGAGAACCCCAGGCCAGATCTGGGAGCATCCTGTTGCAATCCTCATGCTTGCAAACTGCAGAGGAAGGAAGCCATGCTTCAGACTGATCAGGGCATGGCCGCTGAGGCCTGATAAAAACAGACTCTGTCACAACTCTGGGAAGTTACAAACACAGCCAACAGTCAGGATACCGATTTCATCACTCCTGCTATGATCATTGACCACACCTGCTGGACCCAATGCCTTATTCTGCCACTTTCTGGTTATTCATCAGAGCCATAACAATTAGCTTTTATACACATGCTTGACAAACTGTATGGCTCTGTTACGGATGGACTATAATTTGTGCTGTAATGACATGAAAATATGGAAGAAGTCTGCAGGCAGAGGCAGTCAGATGCCATCATTTCAAGATATTTTGTGTACATGACAGTGTGTGAACACGCTACCCTTGCTTCTGCTAACACAGTCTGTGGTCTCATTATTTTTGATTCTAGCTTTTAGTTCTTTGGGCTTTTTTTCTGACTTCCTTCCCTTTTCTGAAGCCAGAATAAAGGTGACTGTATCAACCAGAAAGATTAGGTTGTCCAATTTTTTAAGCTTCTGTGCAGTTGTTTTTGTGTTGTTCACTGTAAATCTGGAGCTGTGAATTCAAACTATTTATGTGATGCAACATAGACTTTTTTTCAAAACTGTAAGCTCATTTTGCTCAGTTTGGCATGCATGCAATTTCTTCAATACATGGTTCAGTACAATTTCCTCATTATAAACAATTAAACCCTCTGAACCCCTCGCAATGCTCAAACTTAGTTATCAGTTTAACCACCATACTTCATATGCAAAGTGAAGTATGCAAAGTACTAGTTATTTTGATTATTCAACAGTAAGAGTTTAACCAGCAATCTGAGCTGGAAAGCACAGCAGAAAATATAACTGAATGTGTCACAGTAAGATCAAGGGTGAGACTGGCAGGAGGGGGAAGGGAAAGAGGTCAAATAAGTGCAAGGAGGCCTAATCTCTATGACTGGATTCATAGAACTTTGATTGATCTTGGACTGAGAAGTCAGAGAGCATGTTGCAGCAAACCTGATGTATCACCCTGTTTATCCTGTCACCCAGATATTATGCAATGAGAAAAGATAAGTAAAGAGCCTGCTCTTTTTTTGAAAGAAATCTATCGTTTAGTGTATAACAGTTACTGTATTCACTGTAAACATCTAACTCTATTCAATGAACAACGTACTGTAGAAAAGCTAATGTGCTCTCTTATGCAACCCATGTCAATGTTTCCTGTATTGTGTAAAAAAATTACTGATTATGTTGACAATGCAGATTTTATGCATATATATATATATATATATATATACATACACACACACGCACACACACACACACACACACACACACACACACATATATATATATATATATATTATTTTTTGTTTTGCCCAGCTAAATAATGTAAATAATGAAGATGATGATGATGATATGGTGGTGGTAGATGGCAACTTTTTAATGTAGTGCAAGAGACAGCTATATAAAATAAAATTTATGCAACAAAACAACTCAGCTGCACAGGATGTAGGGTTCAGTTATTAAGGGCAAGGACATGTTTCTGGGTGTTGACAGACTGAGCACCTCAACATATAGCTGCATTTTCAGGAAAGGAGGACTTGGGATGAAGCATGTGCACAGCACTACACACCATTTCAGAGGACAACCGAAATACTGGAAGACCTGTGGCACCAGTGTGTGCAAGTAAGTACTTCACATAATCTCTGCACCCCAGTGTGTAATTTTAACAATATTTAGCCACAAAGATAAGCACCTCTATCTGTCTGTGAAGCTTTCAAAGGCTTACAGAGCAGGAGCTGTAATTTATGCAGTTAATTGTTGAACAGGGCTTTAAAGTCTACATTTTAATACGCATTTTGTGTTTGTTTCAAATTAACTCTATTAAGTGAAAGAGGTCTGATGCTGTCATTATGTTTTACTTTTCACATAATATTTGAAGTAGATTTATTTTCCATTGCACATGAATACAGTGCTGTGAAAAACTAAGTACATCCCATGAACAGGTGCGTTTAATCACGTGTATGGATATTTAATGTTCATTTCAGCAATACTGATAGATAATGGTGATGTAGTGCAACAAATAGCAATGATTATTTCAAAATTATTCTTTGCAATCATTCATTCAACAAAAAGTCAGAAATGCAATTGTCTACTGTGGAAAAAGCAAGTTCACCCCCTACCTTCTAGTGCCCCACCGCCTTTGGTAGAAATCATTTCTTGTAGCTGTTGAAATTATATATCAGTCTCCTACATCAACTTACACCTTACAGAACTCCTTCATTTGTGTGATGTTTGACAGCTTTCTTGCATGTACTACTTGCTTCAAATCCCACCTTAGGAATTCTAGTGCAGTTAATATCTGGACTTTGACCATTCCATAACCCTCCAGTTTTTACATTTGAGCTAGTCCACTTAGGATCCACCGCCAGTATTTTTCACAGATGATGACATGTTCTCCTCAAGTATCTTCTATGGCACAATATGGAATTCATTGTAAACTCTGATGGAAAGCTGACCTGGTCCTGAGATAGAAAAGCAGCCCCATAGCATAATGCTTTACAGATGGCATGAGGATCTTTTGGTTAAAGGCAATTTTTGCTTTTTTGGCAAACATGACATGTAGCAATGTGGGTAAACAGGTCTACCTTTGTCATGTCCATCCCGAGCACATTATTCCAGTAGTCTTGACTGTCTGGTAAACCTCATTTGTACATCTATATTCCTCCAAATGCAATATGTCAATGTTAATCTTTAAAATTAGATCACCTTTAACTATTCTTTTGATGAAGTGTTGAAGTCCTTTTTTTTCAAAAAAAAAGTGAAAAAATCTGTCATTAAATGTACTTTTTCATAGGATTGTACAATTTCATTTGATTTAAGCAAGGGAAGGTGACCATGCTGGAATGAAGTTGTCCCTGAAAAGCTTAGTAGAAACAATATTCATTCTGAAGCAACTAATACAACACATTTGCTCACTTTCCCTGACACTTTCCTTGTGATCAAAGACAGAACATCTAATATAGATTGTGCTGCATTATAGACACCTTGGGGGTAATGTAATTTTCTACTACGTTTCTCCAAATAGAAATTGGTCTAATAAATGTTTTTCTTCAAATTATCGATGTTCATATTCTCCAATAATATTCTTCGCACTGCAACACATTTTATATGTGATATTGGAGGTGTGACAAAAATAATAGTGATACTGTGTTTTTATGTCAGTACAGTTATGTAGTCTAACAGTCATATAGTCTTGCCTGTGGAAGCAAAGTGTTCACTGAAGAACTGTGGCTTTTATTACACATTCTTTCAAAATCAGCCGGACAAAAACAGCTAACCCATTGTGTGTTTTTATAAAAATGACATGGTTTTTTCTTGAGACGTTTCTTAAAAACCACAAAGACTGGCCACATTCTGCACATTGTACAAGACAGCCGGAAACATGAGTCAAGGAAGAAAGAATTTAGTGCTGACAGGACATCTTTAAAAAATGTTTAGAAAACAGACTATTTTTTTACAAAAATGGTACTTATAACCCCCTTGTTATGTGTATCTAAATTCACATAATATTATATTATATTATATTATTCACTCAGCTTCATTAACCATTTTCCATCCATTATCATTTAACTGCTTTATCCTATTCAGGGTCGTGTTGATGTTAGAATCACTGAGTGCAAGGCTAGAAGGAGTACACCCTGCACAAGATGCCAGTTAACCACAGCATAGCCACCCATGTTTATTCACTACAGCCAATTAAGAGACACCAGTTCACCTGAAACACAAGTCTTTGGACTGCGGGAGGAAACCAGATATGGTAAAAAGTAATAACACATTAAAAATTACTAAACTGTTTTACCATTCAAGTGGTGGAATTTAGAACAGTCCTAGTCAAATGGAAAGGAAAAAACAATTGTGTGTTTGTCTGTGAAGCGGTCCGTTTGTCTTTATCTTGACACATCACCTGTCTTAAAGGCTCCCATTATTAATGCGTATAGCACCCTTTGTGTGCATGTGGAAGGATAGGTTTTACACGCGTGTAAGCAGTTTGTATCACATTGCATTTCATTTACTGTATTTTACTGGATCGCTCAAGGTAAGCATAAGGGTATTTGCACAAGGGCACTGCTGGGAAAGTATATCTTGACAATCAAAACAGAACAAGATCTTCTTGCTAGCTCTTTTACTACAAGTCTAACCACAACCTGGAAAAGTAATCCACCTTCCATAGATTTAGCAGTTTTCCTTAATTATCATTATAAAAATTCCTAAGGAAATTATTATTATTATTCATAAAATTTTATGGCTATCTGAACTAACTGTGGACGGCCATACTAGAAACAGATTGTACATAAGAAGCCATACTTTCTTTTTTATCGCAACAGCCTCCAGTCCCTCCAAAGGGTATTCAAGATGGTTTGAGACCAGAGGAAAAATGCGTCACTCTGCAGCACGTTCCAATGATTTTCTCTTACCTCTTTTCAGGTAGGCAGGAAAAGGTGAGGCAGGTTTAGCACACCATCAGAAGGTGCCCAGGGGACATTCTAGTTCTATACTCAGTTTAACTTTAGAGGAACTGCAGCTCTACTCAAGGGGCCTCTCTGATCTCTCAGCACCTCATCTAGTGGAACCTCACTCAGGCCCCCGATTCTGCTTGTATGGTTTTTCTTTCAGTCATAACCCTGAGATTTAACTATATCTGAATATGTTATTGTAGACTGTATATAGTAAGCTTCCTGCTTTACCACTACAATTCTATTCAACATTCACAGTACTGCAGCTGCAAGACACCCCTGGCCGTGTTCAATGCCCCCAGTGAAACCATTCTAATTAAAACTGAAAATGTGGACTGCAACCTTAATGCTATAGGTTATACTACTCCTGCAGTGCATCCCTCAGAATTCCATGTAGCACACAATCATAGACCTTCTCCAGGACTGCAAAGCCAATGTATAGCTAGTTTGCAAAGGCTCGCAATTTCTTCAGTATCTGTGCAAGGGTAAAGAGTTAGTCCAGTAGTCCACCACAACATAACCACACTTCTGTTCTTGAATCTGAGACTTGACTGTTGCCTCCTTTGAAACGCATGATCTCTCGATATTTAGAGCATATTTTTCTTACTCAGGGATAGGAATCCTTTCTGAAGAAGTGAACTACCAGTCATATGTGATAACCCAGAGGAATTAGCCCAACCTTTCACATGATATTAAAGCAGTGCATTTGCTAAGGCATCCCAATAATACCTAGTGATTTCAACATATCTAAATGAATTGAACCCCCCTTCCCCTCTTGTGTCCCTGCCACTGTGCTGCCTCACTGCTGAGGAGTCTTAGCCCAAAGAATGGTACTAGATCCTTAAAAAGCTTGCAGTACTGTCTCATGGAATGGGAGCAAGCCAACTGGTTCAGTGGAAGTTACTTCCACTGTTGCTTCCAGTTCCTAATGACTTTCCTAATCTTCACCTTTGAACAGGCAGAGTGAGGTTCCACGTTCCCCTCTTGTGTTCCTTGAGAGTTTGGCAGAAAGTAACATCCAAATGTTTCTTTTCAGAGGCTTTCTAAACTATTTCCAAGACTTTTTCTTTTGTAACCTTTGCTGCTGTGACATTCTTAAGCTGAAGTCTGGAGTTCTGTTTTCAACTAAAATCTGACAGAACTGCTTTTCTAATGACACTTTTTGTGTCCTCCAATGGATCCACAAGCTGGCATCATGAGAGGAACTGATCACCTTTCACCTGGAGGTCCAACATCTCAAAGTAGCAGTCTTAAACAGGGTGTACTTCAAGATCCTGAAATCCCGTAGAATATATGTGAAAGTCTTATACTCTTGTTGCATTATATTGCAATCACTGCAATTATTACAGTCCTCCCAAGGCACACTTCCTATATGACTTGGTTTCCCAGGACTTTGTGTTGGTTTCTTCAGTTGCCTAATCCAGCTCACCACCAGGTGGAGATCAAGTTATTGTGCTGCTTTCCTTTATATCCGAATATACAAAACATATGGCCTCATGCCAGATGACACAACTCAAAGGTCAAGAGCCAAGGTATTCTGGTACCAAATACACATGTGAGTTTTCCCATGTTCGAATGTAGAGTTATGGGCAATTGGTCCCTAACTCTGAACAACTCGCCAAGCATTTGAGGCGGGCCAACCTCCTAATTATGTACTTCTGGGTTCCTCTGTTGTTACTCACATAAACGATGAAATCTCCCAGCAGGGCTACAGTTTTCAGAAGGTGGCATGAACACTATGTCCACCGTGTTGCTTCTCATTTCGCACAACTTTTCACCACATAAACAAAAACAACTGAAGCAGGTTTCTTTCGTATGACATGCATCAATGTGACTGTCTTGTGCAGTTTGTGAGTATCCCCAAGGCATTTTGCATGGCCAAATCCAGAGAATGAATACCCTGTTTAGCAAGTCTAATCTTAGAACCAATACTGTGCATGGAAGGTCTGATTTCATCCCTATCAGTGTACCGAGGTTCCATGTCCCAGATACAAGTTTCCATGGTGTTAGTCTAAGCCATGTAGATCTGTGCTATCTGTGGCTGTCATCCAATAGGCATTATACTCAGTCTTCACCTCTATTTGGGAATGATGAGTACACAGGGAAGCTTCTAGTATTTGTTTTGGCCTGAGTATAGCTGGGCTTCACCTAACCACCAGGTGCCCATTGGGGACTCCTTTTCACAGGCCTGGCCCTTGAGATGGCTCCAGTAACCTCAATCTAGGAAAAGGTAGAATTAATACTATTTTGTAGCTTTATTTACATTTTATATAAGCATTTAATTTATCTAGTAGATCACCTTTTATTAATTTGTTAAGGGTGATTCCACCAGGGGCACAAAGCTTTAATAAACAGCTTTCGTTGTCCCCTGGGCTTTCAAGCCTCTCCACTCTGGCATAGGTAAAATTTGTAGATGGGGTTAGTAAAATTTGCAGTATATATTTTTTTCTACATGTCATTTTGTCTGAGTTCTTCAATGTATTAAAAATAGACATGAACTAATAATTTTATTGTTAAAGGTTATTTTTTAATGTTAGTCAGACTCAGAGGATCATAATGCTGCAGTAGTCCAGAGATGAATGTATAATATAAATACCAATGAGCTAGCTTAAAAGGCAACAAAAAAGCTTATATTGAATACCAGCATATATTCTTTAGCAAATACCTCTGTGGTACAGACTTGTACTGCGCTGCTTCTACACTTTTCCCACAGCCTTCTCCTCAGTTTTAGAACTTTCAAAACAACTAAGATGAAAGCATCGAAATTCAGCAAGAGGAAGAAACATTTGCTGATAATCCACATATAAGAAATAAGAAGTACAACAGGCAGCCGCCACAAACAAAAAACCCCGCTAAAGGGAAAGCAGAATTTCTTGCAGCACATTTCCTCAGCATGACCCAGCGTGGGCTGTACCTCTGCAGCTACATTAAAGTGCAAGATTCTGCCCGCTATAGACACTGGTAAAGTAAATAAAAGTCACATAATGGAAACGCTAGCTTAGACTAGTCAGAGAGCTTTTATTTTCAAGGTTAGTGAACTCCTCACTTAATGGCATCCAAAAGCCAAAACATTCAGAATGACACCCAAGACCCAAAAACTGACTAAGCTGACTAAATGATGTAAAACAATAAAACATGAAAGAGTCTGTATATGAAATATGTTGCGTTTTCATGGAAATACAATAGCATCTTTTAAAAATATATTGTATATATCATTTTACCTCATTATGTCTTAGGTCACACATCTCTGTCTAACATAATTTTTTGGCAACAGGCAAGGTTAGCAACATACTACATATATCCATCTGATATCTGATGATCTACTACAAGGTCATATAGCAACATCAAAATACCTCCACAGAGTAATACAGGTCCTAAAGAGCCAGCTGAATGGGAAGAACAAGATCACAGCTATCAACACATATACCCTGTCAGTCATCAGATATCCAGGTGCCACAGTAAGTTGACCAAGAGAGGAAATGGAAGCTGCAGACATCAAGACACAAAAAATCCTTACAATGCACTGATCCTTCTACCCAATACCCATAGACTGTACACCAACTGGAAGGAAAGGGGAAAGGGCCTAGAATGTGTGATGACTGCTGTCCTGAATGAGATGCGGAACATCCATGAGCACAGCCAAGCAATGTCCCCTAAAATTGAGCTGTTAGGGGAATTTCTGAAGCAAATAGGGAATGTGGATAATAGGAAAGCACAGAAGGTGCCATGGTAGGATAAGCCTCTCCCTGGAATGTACCACCGACAGATAACAAAGGTGGGCGACATGAGGAGATCATACCAATGACTGGAAAAGGCAAGACCGAAGGACAGCACAAATTCACTAATCATGGCAGCACAAGAACAAGTCCTGAGCATCAGGTCAATTGAAACAGACATACCATATCAGTTAAGACCCCAGGTGTAGACTGTGCAAAAAAGCCCTTGAGACAATCCAGCACCTAGCAGTGGGGTGCAAGATGCAGGCAGGGACAGCATATACTGAGAGGCACAACCAAATGGCAGGGATCATATACGGGAACATCTCCAAGGAATATAATTTTGACATTTCCAAGTCTAAATGAGAGATACCACAGAGAGTGGTCGAGAACAACAGAGCCCAGATCCTTCGGGACTTCCACATCAAGACAGATAAACAGGTAATACCTAACTGACCAGATGAGGTGGTAATAGATAAGGAAGAGAAAACAGCAGTGGTGATAGATGTAGCAATTCCAAGTGATAGAAATATTAAGAAGAAGGAATATGAAAAGCTGGAGAAACACCAGGGACTGAGAGAGGAACTGGAGAGAATGTGGAAGATGAAAACCAAAGTAATCCCATTATTTATAGGAGCACTTAGGACCATGAATCCTAATCAGGAAGTGGTTCCGTTAGACACGGAATACTGTGCTATACCCTCAAACTTCCTCTGGCAGGTGGCCTGACTCTGAAAGCATCACATTCACAATCACATTCTAGATTCAAAAAAGTATGTGAACCTCTGGGATAATGACTTCTATAAACGCTTATTTGGAGTCAAGTGTTCCAGTCAATGAGATGAGATTGGAGGTGCAGGTTACAGAGGTTCCCTATCCTATAAAAAGGCACACCAAGTCTAGTTATTGACAAAGTTTGCCCTTCTCAACAAAGTGTGCTTAGAGGCACCATCCCTCAATCAAAAAAACTTTCAGAGGACCTTAGAAGAAAAACTATAGAGATGCATGAAGCTGGAAAAGGCTACAAAAGCATTTCTAAAGACCTTAGTGTTCATCAGCCCACAATAAGAAAAAATTTCTACAAATGAAGGAAATTCAGTACTGTTGCTAATCTCCCTAGAGTGGATGTCCTGTAAAGATCATATGAAGAACATAAAATACTATGCTGAAGGAGGTGAAAAGAACCCAAGGATAACAGCAAAAGACCTGCAGAAATCTCTAGAACTTTATTATTTATTATTTTAGCAAAGCCCTCTATCCATTTCAATCTCTGCCATCCCCTTCTCCTCTTGCCTTAAATCTTTCACAGCATCAGAATATTCTATAGTGAATCCTGTCTTCTCATTATCTGGTCAAAGTAATTGAGTTTTAGCTTAGCTTTATTGTAAGGCCTTCCTGAGAACAGTCTAGTTTTATTCATTTCAGTACTGATTGATTTGACCTTCTTGCAGTACAAAGGACTCTAATCAGTTTTCTCCAACACCACAATTTTAAAAGTATCACTTTACTGATGCTGAGCTTTCCTTTTGGTCCACTTTTTTAGCCAAAAATTACCAGTGACTTTAACTATATGGACATTTATTAACAAAGTGATATCTGCTAAAATTTCTCATCGCTTCAACTTTCCCATCAGTTTGCTAAGGACTGCTGGGGCTGTTTGCCATAATGTTGGTCTTTTCGATTTTGAGCAGCATTTTTTGTGTTCTCTTCTTTCACTCTCATCAAAACATCCTGTAGTTCCTCCTCACTTTCAGCCATCAGAGTGGCATCATCCGTATATTTGAGATTTTAATTCCAACTTTTCATTCATCCAGTCCAGAAATTCACATTATTTCTGAATACTAGTCTTCATATTCAACCGTGTCTCACTTCTTTCTCAATCCCCATTCAGTCAGGCCTTCCATGTTTGATTCTAACTGTTGCTTCTTGGTCTGCAAAGATATTCCCCAGGAAACAAATAAGGTGACCTGGTAACATAATGGGGGGTGAGATATTTGGGTAAGACTGTATTATACCACTGCACTTGCAATCAGATCCATTCATTCTGTAACTGTTCTGCAGATTTTTCTCTTGCAGTGCATCCTCCCTGTGACACTGTCTTAAACGCAATGGAAACTTAAGCCCGTTAGTTTCATAATCTGGTTTTCACTGGACAAACGATGCACATCATGCTGCTGTCTTTGACTCCAGTAGAGTACCTTTACAAATGACTGTTCTAAAAAATAAAAACCATTTACTGACTTTACTTACTTTTTCACTTTCACTTTTATTAAGAAGTGTTGACAGTCACATTTATTAAAAAATAACCTCAATAATAAAACAATAGAATGGTACTAGTACTAACATAGAGCGTTATATCAGTTCAACAAACTTAAGAGTATAGATTATACATGGTATGTGTATTTACATATATCTTGTAAACTAATTACTAGAAGCATGACATACATTTATTCAAGTGCATCCATTATACATACATCAGTCAGATGGGAAGTACATAAATCAGTTCCTCTCAGTCCATATATACACATGCACACACATTCTACTGTTGACAACTGTTAACTACACAGCTTAAAATGGCTTCTCTGTCCATTTTTAAAGGGACACAGTTTGGTATAATTGGCATATATGGATTCCAAATCCAACATTTTTAGTCTGCATTAGTTATATACCATTATACTTTATTGATAGGTTATGTATCATTGACAAAACATCAACAGGCAGGTTGACCAAACAACAATGCTCTAATACATAACATATTGTTGTATTGTTACACTGCAAAAAAAACGTGTTTTGATAGACACCGCTACCTTTATTGTGAATTTTTCACCAAATTTTCTGTTGAACTTCAGTGGCAGGTTCCTCCATCATATTAACAATACATGCTGCTGCATTTCACATGATGAAAAGTGTACTTATTTAATTTTTGTGTACAGTCTAAAATAAGTTATTATTATTTTATATTATTAAATTATAAATTATTAAATTATTATCTTATATAAAATTTTGTATTAGTAAAGCAGTAAAAATTGCATCTTGTGTCAATCAAAAAGCACTTTCCTTAAATTTGTCATGTGATATGCCAGATGTGCTATGTGTTTTTCACGCCTTCTTTTGCTACAGATTTTCTGTTGCCTTGGAGGTGTATGCCCAGTCACATGGTCTAGTTTGAAGGTGTGAAAGCAGCCTTCCTGTCTGGATACCTAATTATAGAAGCTACCCTTTGTAGATGTAAAATGAAACACTGTTCTGTTGCTGCTCTTTGCTGTAGACGGCTGAATTAACAAAAAATGTGATACCCCAGATGTGGGCTCTGTGAGCAAATTGGGGAACTCAGGGGGCATGCTGAAATTGCATTATAATGTGGCTTGTCACGTGGCCCTCTTTGCTGTCAGAAGCTTGCGACATGGCTTTGAAAGATGACTCCAAATTTTTCTGTCTAGTGTTTCAAAAAGAAAGTGTAGTCTAACAGAACTTCTCTGTCTTCTGTAATGACATGAAAGTCACATCAGCTTGCTAGGCCAGGCAAAAGCACAGTGGAGATCCCTGAGTTTTCTCATACATTGGTTGTTTAAGGCCTTCCTGTTTTAAATTCTTAAATTAGCTTAAGTGTTATAATTGTATAACAATAATTATGGCTTATAAATGAATGCTAAAAAAACTAGCATACATGAATTACTACTTACTAATTATAACTTTTAATTGTTGGAATACAATTACAAAGCAAGTAATAAGCCAGAAACAAACCGTTACATGTACATTTAATTGCTTTTTCTTGATAAAACTTTTTGATAATATTTAAAGGTAAATATTTAGTTTTTAATATCTTTACTTATTTCTGTTTATAAAACAATACAGCAAATAGTTCAACAAAAATCTTTCCTTTCTGTGTTGTATTTTTCTTTTATTGGAATGCATTTTCTAACAGCCCTGAGTTCACCGTATTTTTTAGGAATACTTTCAGTTCACCATGTTTTGCAGCCCATAGCTCTAAAGTCAGTATGAACATGAAAAAATTATCAAACCGAATTCCTGTTTGACACTTCCTGGATTCACTACAAAGACCACAGAAATTAATATTGCATTATATTTAAGCAAACTGTGTATGATTTAATAATTTTCATTAATGTTTCACTTACTGGAAAACCCTGCTTCTACATGTTCCATCAGTTCTACTTAACATTAACTCAGCCCACATAACCCAAAAATCACAAGAATAAAAGTAGCCATAAAACTTATTGTTGAATTCTTCCCAACTTAGCTGGCTGTAGTTGACATGCACTGCACAGTTATAGCTATTTAACTAAGGGCATCACATCTCTGGTATGTATGCAGACTTCTTGAAAGCCATGACAGAAAGCTTTTTAAAAATACACACTAAGTAGAAAGGTAAACAGTCTGTCTGTTATAAATGCACTATTGTTGTTAAAGGTTTGGCATACTTTTAAAATTTTTACTAAGTTTTTTTAAGCAGCGGGCAGATTACTTCTGTTAAACTTATAATTTAGTTTACAGTAATGAAGAGCAATTTGCGTGAGTGTCCAGTAAGTTTTTATCCTACCATGTTCCCAGAATAAATGTATCGAAGTGCCAAAGTCTAGGTTTAAATTAATTTGAAATGTTGTATGCGACTTGTTAATCTTGGACACACAAGAAAGACTTCCAATAGCATCTAGCTGGACCAGTTCTGTGTTTCTCCTATTTGGTCTAACAGACTAACTGTAATATACTCTTACAAAAAAAGTAGCTATTTTTGTTAAAGTAACAATATATAAGATTGAGCCTTAGTTCTCGCTTTGTAAAATAATAAGTAATTTTTGGGGTGGCAATACTGCTGCCAACTCACTGTGCCTGGGCTGTACTGATATCCCATCCAGGGTGTAGTTTCATAGCCTAGCTGCTAATAATTGTGGATGGGCTACAGACCACTGTGACCCTGACCAGGATAAATGATAATGATAATGGATGAATGAATGGAGGGATAATTTCTTTCTCACCACATTCTCCCCTGTGAATGGTGTTCTTCGTCAGACTCAGGCCTCCTACCAGAGGGAGTTTCAGGGTACTGTGCACTATCTTTGTTGTTCCTGGGATTGTGCTCTTCTGTGCTAACATCCATATTATCACTCCTGGGATGTGATGAAGCTGCACTTCCAGCTTAGGGGTCACGGCCCCAAGTGCTTCGATCATAAATTGGACTAGCTCGGTTTTTACCTTCCACATTCTCTCTAGTTCTTCTCCCAATCTATGTTATGTATCTAGCTTTTTCTTTCTGGTATTACTTTCAATTATGACACTAAAAACTATCATCACTGCTGTTTTCTTATCCTTATACAGTACTGTGCAAAAGTCTTAGGCATGCAACTTCAATGTCTGTTGAGAAGTATAGGTAGATTCTTATCTACCATCAGGGAGGTTTCTCATTGGTCCCAAATTCATTCTGCAGCCTGAGAATGACCTCAAACATCCAATCGCAGTCATTCAGAACTATCTTCAGCAAAAAGAAGGAATCCTGCAACAGATGGTATGGTCCCCACAGAGCCCTGATCTCAACATGATCCAGTCAGTCTGGGAGGACATGCAGAGACAGTCAAAGTCTGCAGAAGAACTGTGGCCAGTTCCTCAAAATGTTTAGAATAACCTACCAACCTCTACCTTAAACTGCATGCAAGTTTGCATAAGAGAACTGATGCTGTTTTAAAGGCAAAGGGTGGTCCCACCAAATATTGATTTGATTAAGTTTTTTTGTCTACTGCACTTTTTAGAAGGTTTATTGATTAATAAGTATTAATGGCATTATTTTTGGAACATCCTTGCTTTATAGCATTGTTCCCACAGGTGCCTAAGACTTTTGCACAGTACTGTATATTATCAATATAACTGGTCAGTTAGTTATTACCTAGTTTTCTGTCTAGATATGGGTCCCACAGGATCTTGGTTCTGTTGCTTTCCACCACTCTTTGTGGTACCTCTAATTTAGACTTGGGAGTGTCCAAGTTATATTACTTACAGATGTTCCTGTATATGATACATGTCACTTGCTAAGGCCTCTCAGTGTACACTGTCTCTGCCTGTAACTTGAATCCCACTGCTAGGTGCTGAATTATCAAGGGGGCTTTATTGCACAGTCTGCACCTGGGGTCTTGTTTGATATGGTATGTCTGTTTCAATTGACCTGGTACTGAGGGCTTGTTCTTGTGCTGCCACAATTATTGCCACTTTAGTCTCCATCAGTCCTACTTTTTCCAGGCATTGGTAGGACTTATTCATTTTAGCTTTCGCTGTTATTTGTTGGCAGTTCGTTCCATAGAGTGGCTTACCCTGCCATGGTACCATCTTTGCTTCCCCCCACTATCCAAATCTCCTATCTGTTTCAGACATTCCCATATTAGTTTGGTGGCTCCCTCAAATGATGAGATATATTTTTTGTGACAACAGACAACTCAAGGAACCAGAGTTGCATTACATCCCTCCCCCCAGAACGGATCAGAACAGACATCTAAAAACATCATCCTGGCATTGCCATCTGTCCATGGTGATAGTATAATCTCCTCATTCATCACCTCTGTTTTCAATTTAAAATCCTTTATTTAAAAAACAACAATAAATAATTAAAGTGTATTGGAAGGAGTTTTCAAGTCTTAATGGCAGCTGCTTCAATAGAGCAGAAGTAGAGATGGGTTTGGGGTGTACAAGTACGTACGCCTGGAAAATTGGTTAGAATGGACAAGCAGCAGCAGAGTTCGCTACAAGAAAAGCTGGGGTTGCTTTTTACTTTTTGAGGAGGTATTTCAGAGTATTCATGTCACTGTTGCAGATCCTGTAACTGACTCTGATATTACAGTTTGTTGTAGTTAATGAAGTTCTGTGCAGTTGCATACTTTGGCGATTTCTGTAGGTGATGTCAACAAACTGAACATGCTTATCAGGAGCTTTGGTTCAGTCTGAGGAGTGAGGCTGGATTCTGTAGATGATGAAACACTGATATGGACACTAAACAAACTCTTATTTATCACAGACAATGATATATATATTCATATATCATATATATTCTCTATATTTCACCCTGGCTTTTCATTCACAGGACAGCCAATGGTACTCACCATACTTGGTGAAACTTTGAAGATATTGTACATTAAGAGCCCAGGATGACAGCTGTTTGGGAAATTCTATTGTCAGCACAAGTGCCATTGTGTCCCTAATATACTGACAAACTCAGTGTAAGTTTTCTTACTTCAGATTTTGGCACTGTATATACAATGAATCTTATACTTTGTTGCAACCTAGTAAACATTTCCTCAGAGTATTACACCAAGAACTGTCGCTCAATTCTGAATGTGAGGTTAATTAAGATAGGGTGATAATGTCCCCATGAATATTAACAAAAATACAAAAGAGAGCACACACAAGCTGATTAAAACAAAATGCACACTTTAATTATCAATCAATAAGCACACAGTTTAATTGTTTATTAATCTTACATTGCATACTATTGTGCAAAGTTTTGTTTTGTGAGACATATATTGTGTCTGGCAGTAATATGAGCTTGTGTTCATTTGTTTAAACTTTTTGGGGGAGTTGTTTTATCCACTAGGATGAACCTGGACTGGTTCTGTAAATCAGAGTTTGGACCAGAATGTGCTTTCCCACTGCTTTGTATTTACATGAAGAAATCCTAGGTCCACAATCCTGGTTCCTTATTTTTCAGTTGACTTACACTTTTCAATTAGACATAAAACAGCCTTTGATGCATGTTCACAGAGACAGGCCATTTCATCCTTAGCCACAACTACAGACATTGCATTCTGGATACTTTGTGTCTGGTTGTGCACATGAAATTTGAAGATATACTTCCAAATCAATATTCATTATTAAATGAATTATCATTATTATGAGATTTATAACCAAGAGCACAAGGTCAATATTGTTTATTTCAGATGTTAGGATCTTAGGAGAAACTATAATTAAATGGCTAAAAGCTATAATTGCAGACAGATAAGCAGAGAACAACATGAAAAGCATACTGGAAACTAGGGTTAGAAAATAAAGGTTTGAAAAATCAAAGAACGCACTGAAGAAGACAATAGTTCTTGGGTAGCTTGTTAAACTGGTTCCCAGAAGCATTCCAGAGCAGTTTCTGTTTCTTGGTAACTGCAATCACACAAAGTACCAATTATAATATATAAACTCTAACTCAGATAGCTTAGAACTATGGCAACCGGGAAAAGACTCATGTCACACTTCAAAGCTGACCAGCAGAATATTGTACCATATATGTATCCTCTATATGTGAAGAGTGACCTCCATCTCAGCTGAAGTTTCAGATTAGATCTGGAAGTTCTAATCTGTATAGACCACATGTATGTAAGCTTTATGTGAAACAAACTATTTTACTTCACTGTTAATTTTGTTTTTTGCAGTTGGTCAAGTGGGTTGATGTTTTGAGGTGCTCGATATCACTGAGCCAATGGAAGACAATGTTTGTGTAAAGTCTTAATTCTCCTTCCTCTAACATAATGCTCTCCACAAAGCTTCACCTCAAAGGAGAACAGCACTGGGCAAGTAATGGCTACAAAAGTATTGCACATCCCCCAGTTGTGTGCCCATTTGGCAACACTGATTCACCAGTCAAGTGTAATAGCAGAGCTTTCTATGACTCAACCTATCTGACCAAGCCTTGGCAAAAGGCTTTTGTCAAAGGCTATAAACGGCACTGACCACTGTTGAAACTGGGCCCAAAGCACAATGAGTAGAAAACGGAATACCCTTGTGAAACCCTGTAGTGTTCCATTATACAATTTCACAAATTCTGTCCCTTTAGTGTTTAAACGAACTGAATAGAGAGATCAGCATGGATAAATCAGATACACAGAAGTCAAACATGCCAAGACTGTGTTGGTGATTTCTGTTTTAACTACTCTCCCAGTAGGTTCTTTACCCTGCTAAGTTGACAGCTGACAAATCACATGTAAAATTTGTTATATACATTTATTAGAGTATCCAAATATAACAGTTCCTATTGGAGATTGTTCCTTTTTACCTCATCATTATACGTTAATATGCATGGCTTAAATTCACCCAGCTGAAATCTAGAACTCTGCTAACCTCAAACCCTAAAAAAAGATTGAAATTATATATTTCTGTGTAGATACTATCAAACAGGGCACTATTTACAATGTCTGCTTGTGAAAAAGATCAGTTTAATTTGAAAACTTTCTGCAAAGCAGACTTGGATAGAGGTTGTGTTAGCATCCCGAAGAGGAGCACAACCATAAAGGCTCACATCCTAAAACAAACCCTTGTCACGTGACCACACTTTTCTTGCATCCGCATTTTATGGTTTCTGTATGAGGTTCGTCATGACATTGGCATAGTGAATTAACTATTTGTAGGTGTGACAAACAACATCAAAAGCCAAATGAGTGTGCAAAGATAAAAGATCAATTAGAGGCTAGATACAAAAAAATGCCATTGAGAGCATCTGCTTGTTTAGAATGTCTTGCAACAGCATACATTTTGTGTTTTTATGTGTGTTTACATGTGTGGATATGATAAAAGTGAAGAAGAACGACAGTGCGTCAAACCAAAATCCCTGCAATGGTCAGCTCTTGTAATGATGATCACAATCACTACCAAGAAGCCATTATCCAAGATTGTTGTAGATAACAGCCAACACCTGTTAAGATATACTTCACAGAAGACGTAAATCCAAGGAGTATGCAGCTGTCTGCTTCCATTCACATCAAACTAATAACAGAAGTATGCATATAAAATCAACACAGCATCATGGTTTTAGGAGAGATTTAGGCACAGAGCAGCTTCTTTCGAGGTCCCATTACAAGGGTACAATTTCAGAAGGTACCAGATAGAGACCACCCACTCATGGTAAGTACATCTTGTTCTAGTTAGATTGCCATAGTTGAACTGTTTCATCTGAAAACTGGAAAAATTTGGAGATAGCTGATGCAAGTCAAACTTAGACACAGGACAAGGTTTTACTTGGGAGCACAAAATGAAGATCCTCAGCTCTAGGGTGCACAAGAGGGAAGAAGTCAGGAGGATGATGAAAATTTAAAGAACAATAATGAAAAGATAATGCAATTCAATGCAATACAATGGTAAAACATCATAGTTTTAAACTTTTTAGTTTTAAGAAGGTGGTGTACCAATTTCAGTTTAAAGGCAGTAGTAATGCTTAGGCCCAGCACAAACAACACAGGAAAATAAAATGTCACACTTTGAGGGATTTAGCTTCAGCAGTTATGTGAGAATATTATTAATTCAGTTCAATTCAATTTATTTTTATACAGCACTTCTTCTCATACAGTGACTCAGAGCGCTGAACAGTAGATTAGGATCAAACAGTAGATCAGGAACCAAACAAGGAACAAGGCAAGAACTTTATGACAACTTTTAAAGACAAAATAATAGAAGCAATGTGTCAGTAAAGGAGTGGTTGATTGCAAGGCTTGAGAATGTAAGTTTTCTAACAATAGATGAGAACACCTTGTCAAAACAAACTGCTGGCCACTGAGGTTGCTATAGAGGTCTGTGAGGCTTCTTGCTTCTTGGGTAATACAATGCTCTGCAGAATACAGAATGCTATACACAGATGGCTACTGGATATTGAAAAGGAGCTGTTAATTGTAAACAGTGAGTGAGTCAGCCAACCTCTCAGTTCCCTCCTGCTTCTCCTGAAAAGTGTCATGGTGGTAGGAGGCTGAGCAGGCAGGCTGAAACCTTTCTAACCTAGCAACAGTCTCTAGTCCTCCTGGGGGATCCCTAGGATTTCCAAAGTCAGAAAAAGATATAATCCCTGCAACATTTGCTGGATCTGACCCTGGGACCACTCTGAGTGGGACAGGTTGGGTATAATTCCAGCCAGACCACGTAGGAGGAATTTTTACAACATGATAGAACTATCTCTATTGACACTATATCTAGATAAGCAGCAACTCTACTGAAAGGCTCACCTAGATCACCAAACTTCTCACTCCATCATTCAGAATAAGTCAAACAATCCAGTGGAGAAACTTCATTTAGGCTGTTTTTGTCAATAGTCTTGTTCTTTTGATCATTGCCCAAAGATCATGAGGCATGAACTGAGCAGCAAATGAAAAGCTTTGTCTGAAGGTTCAGCTCCCATTTCACCACCACAGATTTCTACAGTACCTGCAGAACTGTGGACAGTGCATCAATTCACCTTTCAACCTCTCACTCACCTTTACCATCACTAGTGAAAAAGATTCTGAGATACTTGAATACTGGGGGGAGTTGTCCTCCTCATCTAGAGAGAACAACTAGCTCTTTTCCTGGAGATAACTGCCTGAGTGTTCACTAGAGGTCACAGTCAGACAAAGCCAAATGCATAACATCAAGATGGCTCCACATTGCTTCTTCAGGCTGAGCCCACCTGGGTTATGTGGGTTGTCCATCTTTCTTCTCAAATTTTCCTCTCGGACCTGTTTACAAATACTGAATCTATCATCTGACAAAACTCTGAAGTTTATTGAGGCCCACAAACTCGACCACCATATCAAAGTGACAGTTCCTTGGAGGAACCTTTCTAAACAACTATCCTAAATAGTAGGGAAAGGGAAGATGTGATATGTTGTTATATACAAGGTGATTCAAAAAGAACATGCAGTATAAACCAAGTCATAAAGTAACTGCCAGTTTTTTCTTAATCATACAAATGCTCTATATACTACATGATCATATGATACTTACTGAGTTACTGATTGATACATTTATAAAAGTGCTCATTTCTTTTTGAATCACTCTGCAGTTTAATCACAATCATTTTGGAATGGTTCCTTAAGCCAGATGGAGAAAACATAGGTATTTTAGTTCTGGAGGGAGCTAAATTCACGACACATTATGCAAGGTAAACAAATGAGACTTTTATGCTGTTATACTTTTACACTAAGTTACAGAAAACAAGTTACATTTGCAGGCTTCGAGAGCCACTGTCAGAAACTTCATGCAGCGAAGTGTTGCCTATGGGTCACCAACTTTATCCTGGCAACTGACAGGACACAAGTTTTTTTTCCCAACCATTAAGAAACCACAGCAGATAACTGTTTTATTGAACATTTGGAAATAAAAGCAGTTGGTTCCCAAAATTCCTGTAAGAATAGAAAGCAGTATCATTAAGCCATCCATACATACATAAGCATGTCGACACTGGCTGGACTGTAAGTTCACTAGCACAAAATAGATTTTTTTTCAAAGAGGCCTCTTGCTCAAAATGCACTTCAGCTGAAAGCATAGGTGTGAGTACTAGCTAGCTTTTTCACCCCTGTAGCTCTACCTATGTGAAAAATGCAGAAAAAGAGAAGTTTGCAGGACATGATAAGGAACCAACACTGAGTGGAGAAAGAAGTGAGATTCCCTGAGAGTCCTTGACTAGCACTATGCAAAAGATCAATCTGCAAGAGAGAATTTCTGCCTGTAGGTGAAACTGAAGAGAAAGGCCTCCCCTAACATAGTGTGGAAGGTATAATAAACTCTGAGAAGCTTGTCATGTGTGGTGCTAGATGGAACACAATGTTTCATAATCTTATGACTGCAAATAGGCTGCTTTGTATTTCTACTTTTATTCAGACTTCAATGGGCTGTTATAAAATATTGTTCTGCATTTCAAGCAGTAGGTTCTTTATAAGTAACAGGTATTTACAGGCATACAATAACAGATGTAATAGCGATAATAAAAAGAAATAATAATTTTTATTATTATTCTATTAATTTAATAATAATAAAGTTTATTGATAATTATACACATAAAATTATCCCATTTAGAAATATATACTACATGTAGAATATTTATATGATTTCTATCCATTTATCCATTATCATTAACTGCTTTATCCTGGTCAAGGTTAAGGTGGCTTGGATTCTACCCCTGAATAACTGGGCATTAGGCTGTGAAAGTATACCCTGGACAGTGTGCCAGTCCTTCGCAGGGTGGCCACATGCACATAGTCATACACTATGGACAATTTAAAGTGACCAGTCAATGTGAAACATGCCTCTTTGGACTGTGAGTGGAAACCAGAAAACCCAAAGGAACATTGCAGGTGCTGTGAAGTGACAGCACTCCTGACTGCACCACCACACCCTCTATGGATTATAAGTGACTAGAATTAAATGAATAGTAGTATATGAGTAAATAAACAAAAATATTGTTTAATTTTTTTTACTTGCATCCATTATTGGTAACTGCTTAATCCTGAACAGGATTAAGGTGGTCTGAAGCCTATCCCAGTGGTGCTAGGCTATGAAATTACCCCTGGACAGGACGATTTTTACTTAAATCAATACAAAAATCTTTACAGAAATTACTGCAAAACTCATAAATCCTGATTTAGGTCTTGAATGCAATTTAATTTATGCTATCAAATTCATATGAATGTCAGCACCGATATTACTTCAGTGTCTGTGTAGTATTAGCACACTTCTGCCAAAATACACCTGAAATTTTAAAAAAGTGTTTTGCTTAGTTTAACCAGGTTCCATATAGTAGTTTCAGGAGCTCAAATATTCATACCACAAGTTGAACAAATAGGGTTATGACTAGACTTAGGGTCAAGGTTTCGGTCAGGTTAAGGTTACGTCTGTTCTTTAGATACATTTTCCGCAGTCCTGAAATATGTTACATCGTTTCTCATCCCATGGCGACGGACTTATGCATGGAACATTAAAAATGTAGCTAGGGCCACAGACTCTGAGACAACAAGGACCGTTCTAAGCAGATTAGGAACCTCGAACGTATTAACCAGTCTTTTCTTGGAACTGATCATATATCAAAGTTACGGACGGCAAACAGGTGATTTGCACTCTGTTTCAATACTTAATCACGGTATTTGAAAGCGAGAATAAAGGCGTTAAGTGCCAAGCCACGTATACCTGAGGTAGAGAAGTAAAGCGTGATTTCTCGGAAGACGTCGAGCTTCAGAGAACACGCTCGGTCGCACAAGGCAGCGATTGGCTAATACCAAAGCGAGAACCTTCCTGATTGGATGACAGCTTTAGCCAGAGAACGAGTTCTTGTGAATGAGACCGATAAGACCAAGCACTGAGATTGATTTAGTTCACACACGCGTGGGGACCTGGAAAAGCGGCTCCGTGTCACCTTTGGAACCCACTTCAAGATTCAGACAGTAGCTCCTTAAGGTAAACTCTGAGAACGTACACTGCTCTCTTGTCAAACACATGCCCTTAGTTGTCAAAGCGACCTGCAGCTCTCCAGTTGTTATTTTAGTATTTTCAAATATTTTTATATACATATGTTAATGTCTGTAATATTTAAACGTAGTTCTGTCTTTGTGTATTTAGGCGCATTAGCAAACACGTCGGTATAGAGCTGTCACTAAACCAACTTCTAAAGACGGGCTAGTTTGTTTGCTAAAACAATTTATGTGTTTAATATATATACTCCTGTATATCTTTACAACACAGCGAACTTTCTCCTCTTGCACTTGTACAAAACACACAGAACTACACGTTTAGATATGAAATCATCAGTTATTTATGTGTCCATATCTTCACATCGTTTCCGTCAGTACCGCTACGAACGGAATACTTTATAAAGCAATATCTTTCAAAACGTGTTGCGTCAGGATGTCCGCGCACCCAAGCGGCCGAAGACTCCGGCAGTGGCTCATCGAACAGATCCACAGCAACGAGTACCCGGGGCTGCAGTGGGAGGACGAAGGTTGCACCATGTTCCGGATCCCCTGGAAACACGCGGGGAAGCAGGATTACAATCAGGAGGTGGACGCCTCGATCTTCAAAGTAAGACCCCCCATAGAGAGTCGGCGCGCGTGCGGCACAGGTGCGCTGACGCAATGGAAAGCTGGAATGAAGGGCAAACTTAAAAGATGAATCGGGCGGCTGATAGATGGAATGTGTGTAACACACACAGAAGAGGGAGAACTTCTGCTTACAGTTTACTACCCGCCTTGATTTATCATTGCCAAAATGTAGCGTTATTAAGTTTTGCTCGCAGCATTTAATCTTGGTGGAAGCAGTTTTAATGGAAAAAAAATGTACATGTGGGAAAAATTCAAAGTTAGAGATCAAGTTTAAATGAAGAGTAAATGATACATAAATAGTTTAAAAAAATATTCTAATAGAAATTAGGAGTACAACCTAGAAGGAAATCAATGCAAAACATGGCGCCCGTTCGACTACAAATATTAATATTCACTCATTCACTCATTATTTATTGATAACTCCTTGTCGTAATGTTTAACTAGCTTTAAATAATTGTTATACTTAAATATTATTTGATTAATAAATGGATTAGTATGGCACCAAAACATCATCATTTTCGCAGAAATTTAACTAATTTTAAGCAGTTTCTGGAATAGTATTGTTTTTATCTTCAGTTCATTGTAATTTCATATAGCATGCTTCCCAACAGAGGATTCTCTAAGCGCTTGTTCATAATCCTATCAAGTGCAAAACAGGCAAAGAAACGCACAGCAATCCTGAAAACTACCTCTGGTATTAAGAACGGATAGCTCTAGCTCTAACTGTTAAGTATGTGTCATTCTAGTATTTGGTTTGTGTTACTTAGTCATAATAGTTTATCCTTCTATTAATGGTTTATTGTGGTAGTGTTATTGTTAACTGTTGTACAGCCTGTCTTTACTGACTACAGCAACACAAATCCAGTGCTCTGTGTCTTATGTTACATTGGTCAAATGTATAGCTGGGATTTAAACCTTAAAATATTTTTACTGACATCCAGTCCAGGGTGTATCTAGAGCCTAGAGGCCGGTGCTTCTGGGATAGGGTCCAGATGACTGCATCCCTGTGGTTACTAATAGTTAATGAGTGATGTAACTAGGAGTTACAGCTTGTTAATGGTGCTGTACATCTTTCTAATGCAGTTTATGTGAATGAGCTTGTTCAGTAGCACAAAAGCTGTTTGCTTCAGCTGCCAACGCAGTGGTTCCTCCCTCTGCTGCTGTCGGCTGTAAGTGCAGGTATCAGAAAAGGCTTCCTGTCTTCCCCAGGCCTGGGCTGTCTTTAAAGGCAAATTTAAGGAAGGAGACCGTGCAGAGCCAGCCACATGGAAGACCAGGCTTCGGTGTGCCTTGAACAAGAGTCCTGACTTTGAAGAGGTGACTGACCGGTCCCAGCTTGACATATCGGAGCCTTACAAGGTCTATCGGATTGTCCCAGAGGAGGAGCAGAAGAGTGAGTGCTAGATTGTTGTAGAAGCAGTGTCCGTGGTTATGTTTGCATCATATGACAGCACCTCACCTGTGTTGCTGAAATTGATAATCTAACCATTTCATGCTAAAGAAAAAACTTAATTTGCAAAATCCTCCCAGCAGGTAGAGGTGCTGTAACCATGCATGGTGGTGCCCACAATGATGCCGCAAGCATGGAATGCAGCACAGCAGATCTGGAGGAACTCATAAAAGAGGTGAGTGGTATCTTGTGCAGGGTACTAAGATGCTAAACTACACCCAAACACTTTGCTCTTGGAGAGTCAGGCATGAAGGCTCAGGGCACTGTTAATGGTTGTTGTTATTGTTCTGTGCAGTCCTCCAATGATGACTATCTGGGCATCATCAAGAAGAGCCACTCTCCATCAGAGGAGGCAAACAGGAACATGCAGCTAAGCCAGGAATGGTGGTCACATGGCAGCTTCCGCTGTAAGAAACCATATATCTGGTCTAGAGTAAATGAACTCATATCCAGCAGGCACTGGCGAAGTTCTTACATGAGACACATTCACACTTACAGATATCTGCTTTATTCCTGCAAGGTCTTATGACCCAGTATACTGTTTGTCATATTTAAGCACTTATCAAAATTATGAAAATTCCTTGAGCAATAATGTTTTGCTTTCAAATTATTTATGCTTTCCTTTACAGCTATGCTGATCTATGGGTTCCATTGGGTTAAATATGTTTTTTGCAACAAAGGGTTATTTTTTGTTGAATTAACACATGTTGTTAAAAGAATGAATTTGCTGAGTTCTGTTCTCATGGCCAACACAAAAGAGGTCAATGACACTGAATGTGGTGGAGTTCACTAGAAGAATTTGGGACAGTAAAATTAGTTATCCTCTAGTAAACACATCATATCAGGGCAATGTGGTGTTTCTGCAGAGATATATAGTAGAAAGAGCTGATGTGTATATACCTTGTCTTTACAGCGATCCCAGTAACTCAGGATCCTTTGCCAACTGGTACCTTCAATTCAGGTTTGTATACATTAGTTTATGCCTTTCCTGCCACTGTGAATGTTAAAAAGGTGTGGCTTGTCACTTTGAGTTTTTAGAAGACACTTCTTTTGTTGAGGAAAGTAGTTCAGATTGTTGTAATTTTCTCTTACTTGCCAGAAGCAATGTTGGCCCTGTGGTTTGGTATTCACCCTGGGTTCAATGGGAATTGAAGGACTTGTGTTCTCCTTTTTCAAGGCTTCTCCCAGATGATGATCACTTTTTTCTATGGAGGCAAGCCAGTGGGCAGCACCTTGAGCACCCATTCTGAAGGTTGCCGGATTGCCCTGGGCCAGCCACCACTGGCCAGCGAGGCACTGTACGGTCCAGAGAGCTTGCAGAACATTCGCTTTCCACCTGTAGAACTGATTCAGCATGAACGTCAGCGTCATGTTACCCGTAAACTCTTTGGACACCTAGAACGTGGAGTGCTGGTACGTGCAAACCGTGATGGCGTGTTCATCAAGCGCCTGTGCCAGAGCCGCGTGTTTTGGAGTGGCATGTGCTCCCAGTATAGCCAAGGACCCTGCAAGCTGGAGAGGGATGCTGTCGTCAAGATCTTTGACACTGCAAGATTCCTGCAAGGTGGGACAGAGACACATGTTTAGACACCCTTTTCAATCCACATTATTTTGCTGACTGTATCTCTTTCCATTTTTCATTTGATTGCACGATATGGAGTTTAAACGTGTCTTGTTGCTCTCCAGCTCTGCAGCTGTACCGAGATGGTCATTACCCAGCACCTGATCCTACAATCACTTTGTGTTTCGGAGAGGAATTTCATGATGTCAGTACTGCAAAGAACAAGTTAATAATTGTTCAGGTGAGAGTGAGGCTCTATTTTGGAATAAATGATACTACTCACACTTTGAATTTATCCTACACTAGAACATTTCTACTGGATATGAGAGAACTATCTTCTAAAAGTGATCATTATAAGGGAATACAGTTAATTATGTTTGCTAGCTGGTGCTCTCATTGCTAACCGATTGTTCCTCTGACCTGCACAGATTACACCAGTAACCTGCCAACAGCTGCTGGAAGAGGTCAACATCCTCCGCTCCCAGTACAATAGTGGGAACTTGGAGGTCTCAGATGAGACACAGAATGATCAAGTGGCGCGCATTTTCCAGGAGCTTTGTAGCTACACTGTTCCGCAGCGCCTTGGATTCCGAGAGAACATGCCAATCACTGTCTGATTAAACTATCTTCATCGCCATCACCAACTTCAAACAGGGAAGGGAACTTGACATTTGCTGTCTGATCAACCCGTCTTCATTGCTCAGGTCCGGCAAGAAAGACCCTGATGGTCACTGCCTGATTGACTTGTGACTGACACAATGATCTGACAATATGGAGAACTTCCCAAGCAAACTTTGCTCCAATTTTCCCATGTCTTCCTCCAAAAACTTTTTCATCACGCTCATAAATGGGCAAGAACATTTTGTTCCCCTGTAAAACCTGTCATTACTAAGTAAATTGCCAATGTTTATCATGTCTCTCTCAGGTAAAGCATGACAGCAGATGAATCAGGATGAATCGGTGTTGGGATATTGGTTTATAACCTTGACACAAGTAGACAGATGCTACACTGCATCTTGGCTTTATTTTTTTATTTAGATCTTTGTTTGTCCATACAAAGGTTTGCCTGGCTCTGTGATGCTGGGTTATAGATCATACACACTGAGCATCATACAGCATTGCTTGCTTCGTGCATCTATGATGGCTTGTTTCTTCTGTATTTAACAAAACTGGACCTATGTGAGAAATCGCACAATTTTCTGTTAAAAAAAAGCTGGATACATTTGTACATTTTAGTTTCTAGCAATGTTTGAATGTTTGCAAACTGATGGAACAACTGGAGTTTAACTGATCTAGTTCTATATGAAAATTACATGGGTCTCATTATAAAAAAAACTAAGTACATAGATGTTCTGTATTTCCATTATTTTAAGTACATTGTGATTTGTAAAATATCCTTTACAACACCAAACAGTTTATAAGATGTAAGCCATGGTTATTTTGAATAAATATTTTTTACTGCAATAAAGGATTTATTTTGATTAAATGTAGTAATTAAATTGTTTTTTTCTCATTTCTTCATCCTTACTGCTAGTTTGTCTTCTTAATTAAAAAGAAATAAACAGGATATACTGTAAACCTGGTTACTGCTCTTGGGTACTATTGTTAATAATGACTTGTTCACCTATATCACCAGATGATGATAGAAAGACTGTGTGAAAACTAAATATATAGAGCTGACAAATATGCTGGTTGTGACCCAGTGAAGTGTAATAACACATACTGAATGATTTTCACCAGTTGCAGCTCATACATTAACAATGTGAATTGGATGCTTGCAGTTCAAAGCCCTTCATAATTTCCTGTAATAACTTTATTGATGATCAAGGTTGTGGAAACATTACATCAATTGAACAATTTATCAAAAAAACAGTGTCAAAAGCCAATTAGATAACACACTACAAATGTGTTTGAATCTTGGTGCTTTACAAAAAATAGTATACACATTTACATTTTTCTGGTTGATGTTATTCCTGTATTATGAATAAAATAGCTAGCTGCATGTGCAGTTGCATGCACAGAAAGGTGGCGACAATTGAACTGTGTAAATCAGGTGAAGAGAGAAGTGAGATGGTAGACCAATGGTATATTTAGACACTGTGCTTCAGAAGAGAACTTAGAGATGTATAAGCCTATTTTCACATATTTCCACTTTAACCACCGAGTCACAGTTTCCTATGATTGGCCTTCTGACAGCTTCAACCACTTACCAGGTGTATTTTTCAGGTGTGCACCACAATATTCTGCTCTAATCTGTAAATTTGCACCCCTATGAGCTGTGCTCTTATCTGACAGCAAATATACAATGCCTTGCAAAAGTACTGAAACCCTTTAAAAGATAACAGCATTGTTTTTCTAACCAGTACACCAGTATCTAAGTGTAATTGGTCATTAGAAATTGGTCAAATACGTCAAATTCAGATATCAGGAATCAAATTCCATAATTTCTTATGATGAAAATGATGATTCATCCCAGGTTGATCTGAGACTCCCCAGTTAATTTCCCCAGAATATACCCAGCAATCTACCTTTTTCAGTATGATCAAGAACACCTTAAACACCAATTACCTAATTACAGTTGTGTGTTTATGTAAGGAATCATACAAGACAGAATACAGGTAATAGAGACCCAGGTGCAGAGTTTAATTACATCACAGGAGTAGAATATCAAAGAGGGAAAACTCAGGGTGCAGGTTTCAAGCACAAAGGGTCAGAGCATGTTCTTAATGCAACCACTGTCTGCGCTGAAGCTCACATTATCTTGGCCCTGATTGTGACTGTGGGGAACAGAGGTATTGCGAGGCTTTAATGAGGAGACATGGAATGTTTGACACATTCGGTAGTGTGGGGCAAGTCATAATCGACAGGACACCGGAGAGACCCATTTAATAATCTTAAAGGGACCTGTGTAGTGGGGACTTACTTTACGAGATGGAAATTTCAACTTAACGCCCTATGAGGTCATAGAGGTTGTCAGCAGAAGAAATTCTCTTTCTTTTAATGAATACCATGAAGAAGGATTTCCACTCCATGGATAATTGGTGATTTGGATCACCAGTGAGCATAGATGGCTCAGGCACTGGAAGTCTACTTAGAGCTATACTATCTTGAAAGTCTTGAGCCACAGAAGGCAAACCCATAGATGATACTGTAGCCGCACTGTTGGAGTTGTGAGAAACTGTAGTTTGAAGCTTTTTTTATTCTGTTCTAGTCCATAGGCAAGTTACTAGTTTTTCTTTCTGCTTCTTGAATGTAGATCTCCAGTATAGCATAAGCTGCCTTTAAATCCTTTGCTGCCTGTAACTGTTCCAGTTTAAATATCTGAGTTTCAAGGACCTCCTTATGTTGTTCTTCTAACTGTATCAGTTCACCTACATATTTTGCTGCCAAGTATGAGAAGGAATGAAATCATGAGTGGAGTGAGCGCTAGATTTATGACTTACTTGTGAGACAGTAGATCTGAAAATGGAACAAGTGTAGCTTTTATTAAGTAATACACATGTGCACAAATGCAGTATACAGGTGTTCTATACAGAGCTAAGAAAAACTCCAGGTCCACAAGACTACCAGAAGGAAGAGAACCTCCCAGGTCCTCCTTGAGAGTATGGCCATTTATTCAGCACAAGTGGGGTGGCTGGTAACTGAGCTTCCAGTACTAGGACAGGTACAGTCATTGACCCAGGCTCCTCCAGGCATGGAGCATAACAATCCTAGTTGGATTGGAAACAAAAAACAAATGAGCACAGCTAACCCAGAGCCGCAAAAATAAATTATAAAATTATTAAAAAATAATTTTTTAGAGTGAATGTGGATTTTATACAAATTTGCATTGATATCCTTTGCCAACAATGAGAACATGCGTGAAGTATAAACCTATGTGTATTCCATACAGTTATCCCTTGATTTAAGCATGTAATTGGTTTCTGAAAAGGCAGCATAAATCAGAACACATAAATCCAGACAACTATTTCCAAAAAAATATCAAAAATATCAAAAAAATAATGTTGCTTCCCAGCCCATCCAAATATCCCCAAACAACCTTTTCAAACATCAGTAAAACATTGTAAAACACCTTGTAGCACATGCAGCACAGCACAGGGAGTCATCGTGCACCACACACACGGGGAGTGGGTGATTACTCTGTGCAGTGCCCATGCAGACACATGCAGGGGTTGTGCAGGCAGGCCGCACATGCGATCGCACACACAAACACACCCGCTGGACACATCCCTCCCACCATACCCCCCTCCCTTAAAGCCATACCAACACATTTGTAACAACACAAAGGAGCAGTGATAATGCTGCACAGCATACAGATCCACAGCACACAGAGGTCTGTGTGCAATTAATTTATTTTTTTTACATATTTTTACACATTTGGATGAAATTGTGATGTTTTAGTTTTTTGCCTGATTTTTGTGACTGGAGCTCATTTGCTTGTTTCAGCACAAAAATCCAGAAATGGTATTAAAACAAATCAAATCCAGATAAGTCACATGGCCTGAAATGAAGATGGACAATTAATTGCTAGCTTTGCTCCAGATACCCACAATTTTAGTGCCTTTTTCCCTAGACTGATTTTAGACCACTTTTTTTTGGAAGAACCATAGATATGTCTTGCTCCAAGAGTAGCAGAGATAATCAAACTCACTCAAAGTTGAGTAAAATAACTGAAATAGGAGCCATGCCCAGGCACATTGTGAAGGACACCTTGAATATCACAGAGGCAGCAGCATCAAGTTGTTTAAGTGCTATGCTGTGACCTTTTCTTTTGAATGGAAGAGCCAACAGAACAGCACCAATATGCAAAATGAAATGGTGCCATGAAACAAGATGTGAAACATTATAAAGAAAAAGTCAAGGAGCTTGGGAATAAGTTTCGAGAATGCCATACAACTTTGTGAGAATAATACATAGATTGTAACTTGGAATGTAAAGGGGCTGGGTCATTTAATTAGGAAGAAGGAGAAAGCAATTTTCCTACTGCAAGAAGCCCATCTCTATTCTACAGAACATTTGAAATTTAAGAGAAACTGGGGTGGCCAAATTTATTTCTCTTGCTTCAATCAACAGGACCCAGAAAACAGGCCTATTCTGATTTCTGGCTCTTTTTTGGGCAGCACATAACATTTTTATCTTCTCCAAAAGCAGATGCACCTGAGTTCTTGTTCTGCATGATGCTAATGTTAGTCATTATTGCAAAGATTTTGGATTTTTGTGAGTGAGTTTAACTACACATTAGACAATAACTTAAACAAATCATTAAAATACTCTTCATCAAACTTAAAATCTGCTAGTACTTTGAAGAACATAACCATTAGTTTAGGACTGGATGACATATGGAAAGAACTAAATCTCAGAACTAGGGCCTATACTTTTTACTCTAACCCCCACAATTCCTGCTTCAAATTACCCTATATCTTTATGCCAAACTGTTACATTCTTATTAGATCTTGCCAGATTGGCACAATTGTGTTTTTGGATCATTGACCTTTGCATTTAGAGGTTGACTTTCTGAAACTATGACTCAAAAAAAAAAAAAAACACTAAAGGTTAAACTTAACCCTTCAGGGCTGATCACATATGACCCATTGGTGATTAATAATACCTTTAGACATCACTACAAATCCCTCTATACTGCTCAAGGACTAGGCTCTACTTATGAAATCCACTCATATTTAGAGCAATGTTCACTCCCTAGTATCTCAGATAAAGACTGCTCACTTCGAAACTCTCCATTTGCAAGTAAGGAGATCTGGAACTCTATCTAATCAAAGCCTTCCAGAAAATCACCAGGGCCAGATGGGCATACAGTGAAATTCTATAAGAAATTTTGGTCCAGATCAGGCCCTGTTTTAATAATGGCTGTTAACAACATGCTTAAAGGGGGATGCATCCCACTCCTGGATTGCTGCTTCGATCTCCTTAATTTTAAAGAAAGACAAAAATCCTTTCAATTGCTCCTCCTACTGATCTTCTATCAGTTTGGTGAAGGATGACATGAAAATTGTGACCAAAACACTTAGCCCTCAGGTTGTAAACAATATTGCCAAAAATTATTAAATTTGACTACACTGGTTTTGTCAAAGGCAGGTTCAGCTCTGATAATGTAGTTTGTGGGAGACGGTATTTCTCTGTATGCTGATGGTGTTCTCCTGCACCTGAGTAACCCTGAAATGTCAGCCCTGGCAGTTCTAAAGACTATATCCACTTAGACTGATTTTATAACCTGAAAAGTTACTGTAAGTCCTTAGCCATGCAACTGAACTCCCCCCCAATCCTAATTGGCTTGTTTCTTTTAAAGTGGAGAATTTGAGATTTAAATATTTAAGCGTCTTTATTACTGTTTTTACTCTATTACTGTACAGAGACCAACTACTCACCATTTATTAAAAAGTTTAAAGATGACTTGGCCACCGGTATCGCCCTAATTTTTTGGCAGAATTAATGTTATACGAATGAATATTTCACCCTGATTGCTATACCTATTTTAAAATCTGCCCTGCTACTTAAAGGAAATTAAGAAATTAGATAATTTAGTTTTGAAATTTATTTGGAATAATAAGAGGCCCAGAACGAGGCTCTCCAAACTCAATCAATGAAAAAAGGCTGGGGCTTCACTATCAAATATGAGACTCTTCTACTGGGCCTCAGAGATCAAACAAATGCCAAACTGGTCCCATCTCAGACCAGATTCTTTATGGGTTGGCCATAAAGAGAGCCTTGCGCTACCCAAGACTGGTAAGGGCCTTTCATTCAAAAATTTCACAAGAATCCGAGGTTATCTGGGAACTTTATCATATTCCACACTCCTAGGCTGGAGCAACATTAAGAAATACCTGGGGATTCCATGTTGTGATGCCGTTCGCAAGAAGCAGACGTGTGCAGGCACAAGTTGGCAAATGAGGTTTATATTCGAGAGAAATTCCAGAATCGTGGTCTACACACAGGCAAGGGTCAGATCCAGAAGTCAACAGAGTACAAGTGGTCGGGTTAGATCGAAGGTCGGGGACAGGCGAGGGTCAAATACCGGAAAGGCTAACAGGAGAGCTGGTCAGTAGTAACATGGGCAATACTTTACACTGGTGTGTCGGGCTACACAGGTTTTATACCCTGTTCGGGAAACAAGGAGCAGGTGCTGGCAATTGTGGAGCTGGGTGGAACGGCAGGCAGAGCAGCAGGTGTGACACATGTGATCTTTCTCTCTGGTCTCCAGTTGCTCTTAACCCAGGCCCACTCACACAGACACAGGGACAACATGAAAAAATCATGAAGCCTAAACAGGATTCAAATATGCCTGAGGAGTGTAGGCACTGTGAGGTGGCAGCACCACCCATTCTGCCACTATGCCATCACATTGCAATAAATAAGTTTACAAAATTATTATGCAGAAATGAAGATCTGTCATACCACAACCCTGGGTACAGCCTGTTTAGTAAACAGAAAAAGTACAATCCATGAAAATGAAATAATGTGACTTACCAAAAAAACAGTCTCTGTGCTGCCATTAAACTTTCTACCTTATAAAAGTACTTAAAAAAGTACATTTAAATACTTATGATCAATAAAAGTTTATATGTATTTTTAAAAATTCTGCATAATTCCCACAGTTCTTTTCAAGCAATTAACATATTATATACAAGTTAAAGATATACATGCAAATTCCATTTGTTAGTCCACACACTTAAGAAAAAAAGAGCAACTAAACTCAGCTCAAGGACAATTGATGCTTATAGAATTCAACTCTCAAAATATGGTAAAAAACTTTTATTTTTAAGGTAAAAGTCATAGTTCAAATTGCATTTTTTCCTCAGATTTCACTTCTTTGGGGGTGAATAAACTAGATTGTCAGTCAAGGCAGGATAAAACTCTAGGTGGTCAACACTAATATTTGACTGTAACAAGAAGTAACAAGAAGAGTAAAGGTACATTTTTTTTCTTTACTATGTCACAACACAAATTATATGTGACCTGCCAAAGCATTCCATGTATCTGCCCTCGTCTCTCCACTGGCTTCCTGCAGTTGCCCATATGAGGTTCAGTACTGTCATTAAGGCCTACAAGTTCATCAAATGGATCTGTGCCTAGACACCTGCAGAACTTGACCACTCACAACACTCCAGGCAGTCTGTTATGTCATTCACCTCTGATGGCTTGGTCCCACCTTGCACAAGGGGTTAAGAATCAGAAGCTCAAATGTTTAACAACTGAGCACCAGGCTTCATTGAATTTGTGACAGTGGTGTTTATGTAGTGCTGCAAGTTGTTCAATTTCAATGACGACTGAGCCATTGTGAAATTGAGATCTTATATTTACAGTTCCAGTGTATATCTAATGTTTTCTTGGTGATAGACAGAGCAAATACTGGGGGGTTATTAATGACAGAAAATAGGAACTCAACCTTAGATATAAGTAAGTGAAAGAAATACACTTAGGTGCTTTTTTGTTTTTTTGTATCTTTTTCTTTCTAATTACAGTAAATGGTGGTCATACTAATGGTAAGAACAACTGTCATATTTCCATTAATAATAAATAACTATTTCATTTTAAATTTGACTGAAAAGAAGCCTAAAAAAATATGTTTTAGATGCACAGTTAGAAGTGCACACTAACCAGTTTTCCTCTTGTTCTTTTTCTTATTTTCTGCTTGTTTCTTGTTCCATTTCATTTTTTCACCCTATTAAATAAAATAAAATTTAAAAACTTAAAGCTTCTTGGTTTTGACTTTAAAATGGTGGAATGAACTTTCTCTCTCAGAACTGCTGACTCCATCTCAATATTTAAGAAATATTTTATAACACATCTCTTTCAGATCCACTTCACTGTTGATCTCCTATTTGCTCCATGAAGTTGTACTGCATTTTGAGTTAACTGAAAAATGTACTCTGTAATAATTATATATGCAACTACTTGTGTAATTTATGCCAGATAAAAGGTGGATCATTTGAATGTACCTTCCGAATCATTTCTGCATTTGTAAGTTGGTGAAATGCACTTTTGTTTACTCTGAGTTGTATGTCACTTGCTAAAATGAATACATGTAAACTTGTAAGTATCATTGCCAAAAACTACTGTGAATAATACAATTTATACAGAAATTTGCTTAAGTACAAGCAAATATAACATTTTACTTCAAACCTCTGGGTGCAAATTACTCGTAATTGTAGAAGCAAACTCTTATAACACAAGTGCTGTATTCATAAATGTCATATATTGTCAAAAAGTTCTATACATGTATTACCTGTAATATGTCATGAATATTATAAACTAAAATTGGAATTAAAATTAATTTTGTTAATTAAAATGTAGGATTAAATAAAAAAGTTCATAAAAAGTCAAGAGAAAACCAGACAGCATGATTTATTAATGATACAAATTTGTGACCTGGAAGGGATTACATGAAGTTAGTAAAGACAGTAAAGACAGTTAAAAAAAAAGGATTTTTTTTTGGATTATTCTTATTATTTCTATTTTATGGCAATATGCCAATCAAAATAATGCTTAGCCTATTTCTACCTATAAGCCCCTGCTGTTAGAAAACCAAGACTGAAGTGCTCCACTCATATCACATTGTATGAAAGAGTGAAATTTTAAAGGGGATGTGGGCAAAATGAGTTACTCAGAATCAAAAAGGTGAAACTTCAATGCAGGAGGAAAAAGAAAAGGACAACCAGCAAAAAGATCGGTGGACTCACTCATGTAACCATTTCAAGCCTAAGGACACAAGAGAAGGAAAAAACATTCTGGAGGCTCTTTGAATCAACCAGAACTCTGTTAGCAGCAACCTCTATGTGGTGGCTTCAGCAGGAAGCTATGTGATGGCAGTGGCAGAGAGTTTCCTGATGTAATCTTAAACTATGACTTTCATGCTGTGACAGCAGCAGTATAAGCAATGGTTCAGCCATCACAAGGAAGGGTGTGCGAGACTATTTGTGTCTGTTGCGTCTGCTCCAGTGTGAGGAATTTAGACCAAAACTTAGACCAAAAACACATTGAGTACATACCCCCTTCTACTGTGGAGTCTCTCTTAAGTACACTTTACATGCTAAATAATTTGTTGGTTGAGATAATGTTGCCAAGTGTATATATAAAATCCCTGTTATCACCCTGTGGATTGTAAAAAGGTTAGTACACTGGGCAAAGCATGCTGTATTGTATGCGGGGGGATATGAGGTAGTAGAGTACGAAGCACGGTATACAATGGGAAATGAGGCAGGGCAAGATTAGTGTATGGAGTAGGTTATTCAGTAAGGTAAGGGGGAACATATGGAACAGTGAGGAGTATAAAGGTCCTGTAAATGTCTCTCTCAAAACACGGCCTGAACAAAGAGTCTCATGACTGCTAAAAAATCTCCTGTTTCCCTCTATGTAAGATGCAGTGGTAGGAGACAGCCTAATATCATCGAGGTTTATGGAAGGGAAAAGACAACAGTTATGGAAAACACACATCTTAGTAATGTTACACGAAATAAAGCACACAGCTCTACAAACACTGGTTTTCGTTGTAGTTATTGCTGCTGCACAGCCAGATGTATTCTAGTCTAAGTAGCTTTCTCTTGTTTTTATTTAGTACTAATCGCTTCCTCTTTGCAAAAATAATGAACACAAAGCAGTCACAATTAGAAGAACACATAAGAAGTAAAAATGTAATATTGCTTAAATTGGCATTTAAATGCAATATTGAACAAAATGTTGAAAATTACATGAAATTACATTTTGTCCACGTATAAAGCTGGTTACTGCAGTGGAACATTTAAGGTTATCTAATGCTCTCCAGAGTACAATAGCAAGGCCTCTTCTGGGACTTGAACAATGGCTCCGTCTTCTTAATCTCCATGCTACCTGCAGCCCAGCTGTAATAATCACCACTGGATTTATGTGTCAATGTAGGAGAGGCTTACAAATCCTGAAGTACTTCAAAATGTGGGGAACTGGCATCCAGTTCAGTGTTACGTTATACTTGAGCGCATTTCATTTATATTAACAGTACACAATATGGGGTAACAAGCTAACAATACGGCATCCTGCTCTGTATGCTGCCTAACAGCAAGGCCTGAACACCCACTATCTCACTTCCTTTTTTAGTCCAACAGATACTGAGTTATGCTTGGATTATTTTGGTGTGACCCGGTTGCAGCACACTGCACAAACTGTTCCATTATGTGTGACATTATCAATTATTACTGTTGTGTGATTTTTTCTTAAACAAATCCCCTCAAACATGTTCCTTGGGGAGTGTCTTATTTAAATTTTTAAGGGGGAATTTTCTGCAAATATTGATTAATGTTGAACCTTGGGGAAAGACTGACATCCCCAGGGAATCATCACCTTCTCAGCATGTGACAGGCTTATAATGGCATTACTGTTAACAGTATCTTGGTACTTTCTGAAGTGACTCAGATGCACTTACCGTCATACATCAGCTGAGCAGTGTATAAAATGTTAACATTTTAAAAATGTTCCTTTTCACTGTGTACTCACCCCTAGTGTAGGCTCTTTAAAAACAGTGATTATAAAGTTGCCACCACATTCACAAGAGGGACTATAAAGTAAAATGAATAAATGACCAAAGAGAAACTTTTTAAAGCTAACCCGCTCTCATTCAGAATTTTGCTATTCTGCAAAGAAAACCGTTTTACGGATGTTTAAAAGCTATCTAGTTTTATCTGTCCTCAACTGCTGGAGATGAAACAGGAAAAAATACTACAGGCCTTCAGAAACTCAAACAGGAAATTCAGTCTGTCCTCTGCAAGTCCTGTCTGAGACAGTGTTAAATATAGCACCTTTCTGACTGTACTGCACTTTGAAGGAGGGTTATTTTGATGTGATTTGGATTTGACCAAAAATCGAGTTTACAGATGTGACACTAAATGTTGACTATGGTATAAGAAGACAGGACAACCGGACACACACAGACATTAGTGAATCCTCCTACTATTAACATGCAAAGTCACATTTGGCAGAAGATTTTTAAACCCACAATGCCAAATACAGCCCAAAGTTGACTGTGCTGTTTCACTGGTCAGTTACAGGTGCATTGTTATAGTGTTAAAGGTTTTGGTCTTGCAGCAAAAAGTTCAAAAGGTCACAACTCTAGGTGGGAGTACACTTTGTAGCTGTGAAAAGAAATTAAAAGTGCAAAGGGTGTTAGTCACTGCAGAGATATTTGGCAGACCCACTTTAAGAAGGTGTGCATTTCTTTGCAATGGCTGTTAGCAGAGCTGGCCACACAGCACTGCGGCTTCAGGCTTTGTAGTGCTGACTCTGCTGGTTTCTGAGAAATGCTGCTGGACAACAGTTGCAGAGTCAGCAGCAGTTTCCCCTGCTTCAGCTTTGACGCGTGAATCCCCTCAGTAAGCTGGACATGTACTGTCCACATTTTAAATAAAATGCTTAGCAGTTGATAAATGTGCTGGTAATGCAGTGGGCAAATGGCCCAATCAATCCCTTTACCATGCTGCAGCTGTGACTGACTGCTTACCACCTTACCACAGCCATAAATAGCTCCAAAATAAGTGTGGAAATCAATGGTGGCCACAGAGAGCCATAGCTACGTGGGCAAGAGGTCCCTGGTGTCCCTGGCAAGTCCCTGGTGGTTTAGCAAACATGGCTGTACTCTTCATAACCATATAATATGACAGGTAACACAATCCAATAGGCACTAGTTTCCACTTGTTCTGAGCTGCCGTTAGCATTGTGTGGCAGTTATTTCTAACAATGCTTAGAATGATGTTGGTCTGAAATCGATGTGCTTTTTGTTTTTTTATCCTTTATTAAATCTAGGCCTACTTTAAAATGACTAAAAATGAAAAATATGAGATAGTTACTTGTTTAGTTATTACTATAACCTTGCCTAACTTTCTGAAAAATATCGTAAGCAGTTCTTTGTTATGTATCATGATTTAAATGTCAGTCAAAATTGCAGTGTGATTATGCAGCCATGTCTAATTTATACATATTAAGTATATTTTTGCAATTTATTGTGCAGAAATATCTTTGCAACAAGTTTGCTAGCAACACTCTTAATGAAGGTTAGTGCATCCGTCCACCCATTCATCACTTTCCCTGGGAAGGACGGGTCATAAAGTAATGTACACTGTGGATGCAACACCAGTCCATCACAGGGCAATGTCTTACACACATACACACGCGCGCGCATGTGCACGCGCAGCAGTTCATACTTATCTGAAACCCTGGTCTGTGAGGTTTCACAGACTTTGGGGGCATCCAGAGCACCTAGAAATAACTCTTCCTAACACACGATAAATATCCAGCTTCCACACAACTTTAGTTATGAATACTGAATGTTAGGAAAGGTAATACAGACTGTGCTTGAATTAGAATCAGGTTAGGGACCAATGGTCAGGTCACAAGTTCAGTTGGTTGTAAGTTGACTGATTATTTCTAAGTGTGCAGTCCACCATATGGTAACTTCCTTTCAAACACTGGTCAATGTTTTATTTCTGGCCACAGTGTAGTATATAACCCATAGCCTTATTGAATGATTCGCTATTGTATTCTTTACCAATGTATTTTTTTTTAAAAAGTACAGTAACATATTTTAAATAATTCATTATTCTGTTCCATATGACAGTCAATCATAGTAAGTGCAAGTGATATAAACTCATGCCACTGTTCTGTCAGTAAGCCCGCTGAGTCGTTGATGGCCAGTGACTGGTCAGTGGGGAGACTGGTGCAGCTCAGATAGAAGCGGTGGTATGAGGGATACAACAGCATTCATGTGAACACGTTTACTGCTGATGAGTGTCATGTTGCACAGGGTTTTCAGTGTCACTTCAGTTCTTTGACATGAGCAATAAAGGAAGGATCTATGCTGTATGAACCCACTGCATCCACACCTTTGAACAATTTAACAGTTGTGAGAGCAACTAAGACCGTGTGTTGCACGATCTTTTAGCCACAGAATGGAGGGAGACAGGAGAGTGGAGGGTCCATAGTGGAACAGCAGGAAAATGGTTGCTGACCATTTGTAAGCAAGTGGCTGTGTAGCACACAGTCTCGTATGGCGTTCACCTCATGCAATCATTACACTACGATGTTGTACATGCATGCAGTGCAGGTACAAATGTGCAATTTTCATGTACAGTATTAACTATAAGCACTCAGTTGTGCTGTAGCATATGTTTTTGTATGGCTGTCAGCAGATGCTGTTGTTACGCTATGATGTGGTACATGTGCTGTCCAGGTACTGTATATTGTACATTACAGTACATTACAAGATGTTTACGTATATATGTTTTATTTAGCAATAACATGCTCATTCGCTTATCAGAATTCTGGAAATTATTAAACATTAATGTCTTACCAATTTTTGTCCATCTCATTTTTGATAATATTAAATATGAATTTGTTTGCTTGTTTATTTTTTACTGACCATCATAAGTGCAAGTCTGTCTTATGTCGAATACGTTCCAAATCCTAAGTCAAGTATGCACAGAAGGTGAAAACTGGAAAAATGGCCTCAAATGACGATTAGTGTTTAGTAAGGCAAACAAAAATATTCATAGATTTTAATATACCAAGGAAATTTCCAACATTGCAATTTTAAGTGTTGGAATAATATTAAAACTGAACTGAAAGCAGAGATATTTTTGTATCAAAACAAAAGAGAACTACATGAACCATATTAAAAGTGTGTTTTAAAAGTGAGCTGTTGTTATGCTATGATGCGGTACATGTGCTGTCCAGGTACTGTATATTGTACATTACAAGATGTTTATGTATATATGTTTTAAGATAATGAATGAGTTGTTTAATAAACTGTACACTTGAACACACAATAATTAACTTGGTATATCCTAAATCTGCAAGACAAAATTTTCTGTTGCTACATAATCTCTGTTACTTTGGCTTTATATGATCAAAATAAGATATACATGGAAAACATGAATAACATTATTTCTTATTTTATGCTGAAGAATTTAAAAAAAGCTTTTTATTTACATCCATCGATCCAGCCGTCAGTATCAGCAAATATAACAGGCAGGGCTGCGAAAGTCTAGAATCTGGAATCTGGAAGTATGAGAGTCACTAGGCATGAGGCTAGGAAACAAACCCTGGATGGGACTTTATTTACATGTAAGAGAATGATTTTTTATTGATAAGCATTAATGTTTAATGACTGGATCCTGAGTAGCCACATTTCCAAATGTTTTGACTACACAAAAAGCGCGAAGCGATTTCATAGTATTTTATGGTGATTTTCAATATTAAGGTGGATTTGCAGCTAGATACAGAGTAGCCAAAGCATCAGTAACTGTTTCACTACTGTGTGTTAATAAAAAAGGAGAAGGAAGCTCTTATTCCATACTCTGGAACACGGTTATAGGGCAGAGACTTCCTCTTGATTTAAAAGCATTTGGGCTGGGTTTCGGATTTTTTTTAAATTATAATTTAAACAAACTTCATTGTAATGCCCAAAATAACAGCTTCCAGTGAAATTACAATAGATTTCCCTGCAGTCATTTCAACTAAAGAAAGGAAATATTTCAGATGTTACAGTTTGGGTTATTTTAGTATAAATAGTGAGCAATAGCTGGAAGCACAACCTTTCTTTTAGAAAATGCTAACTGCCACAGTAACTTTTAAAAAATAAAGTACAATACAAATGAAAAAGTATGACTTTTTAAAATAATATTTCAGTGTCATCAGTCATTATAATAAGTTGATATAGAACGTTTTTCACAAAAAAGTTACAATATATTGAAAGTGATTTAAAGCTGGTTCATGTTATATACTTCAGCAGAATTGGCAACTGTAAAGCAGTTCAGAATTCTGTCAGCAGAAGTAGGAAATGCAACCATATTGCACTAATTCTAAAGTCTTTATAATTGGCTTCCAGGTGTATTTAGACCAGATTATAAAATCCCCTCAAGGCTGTTAATGGTCTCGCTGTAGCTAACTTTAGTGAAATTATTCATTCTTACATTTTATGTTATCTACAATCTTTAGATGCAGGATTTCTTAAAGTATCCAAGATAAATAAGATTTCAGTATGAATATATATCAGCCTATATGAGTTACAGTGTGGGTGAAGTAAACTGACTATTTTGCTGTCCAGATTGCTGCACCAAAAAAATAAGACTGGGCAAACTAAGATGAAAAAAACATAGTATGAGTCAGCATGTATGTTTTTGTAAAAAATTGTATTAAAAATTACACTACCAAGCACAGTAATGTGTTAAGAAAGCAAACAGAAAATAGTGCTCTGTGCAAGATTTGTGGAGTTGTTGCATTTGCTATCAGTCTCTGTTGACATACTGTAGTGAGTTAGGAAAATAGATTACCAACAATGGAACAAAACAAGATAAAAAAAATAGGGAAAAATGAAGACTACAACAAAAATCAACATTAAATAAACATTAAAAATATAATACAAAGTAAGCTTACTGTTCGGGTGTACAAATATATATAAAATGTACACGGCTACAATATTTCCAATAAAAAAATATTATTACACAACAGAAACAAGGGTAGGGGATTTGAGTGGTGTCTCTAGGGAGGTATATGGTTTTTGTGTTAGTACCGGTGTGTGATGAAAATAGCCAGAGAGGAACTTGAAAAGCAGGGTGGATTACTGAGGGCGGAGGGCCACAGGTGGAGAGCCCACATCCTGGGTACAAGCAGGAGTGGGGGCACCTGACATCTTCTCTGGCCAAGACCTTGAAAGACATTTCCCTAAATCAGTATCAGTTCACTCAACTGCCACCCCCCTTCCTCCCTCCCCCAGCCCATGGCTGTCATGTCCTGACACCTTTGCATCTCCTGTATCTTTCCATCTTATGGCCTTTTAAAGAAGATCATCAGGCTAGAATAGCACTGGGCCTGTAACGGAAAATGATTAGTACACGTAACTGTTTGTGGTTCTTCAGATGCACAGCTTGACTCTTGGAAGGGGGATTTACAAGGCCTTCATGTCCACCTGCTTTCCCCTCATAGTTATTCATCGCTGAAGAAGGAAAAAACCAAAAGTGACTTGTGACACAAGTCTGCATGTGAACAAAGTGACAATATCAAACAGGAAGGAATATTGCGTAAAATGCTTATCTTGGTCCTGGACCCCCAACTCTGCATTTGGGTCGATCTCTTACTGCATAATCTTAGTCCACAGTAGACAAAAATCTGTGGAACGGGGTCCCTTCCATTGTGCACACAACTTCCCTTAATTTATAAAAAGAGTGCCAGATGGACTGCCCACAGGAGTCGTGGACAACCAACCGTTACACCGAATGTGGTGTAGCAGTTGAGCAATGTTCAGACCTCTGGCACACAGGAGAGAGGGGCTGCACCTCGGTCCAGTGTAGTGTGTCTGCTTACACTGATTGCCAAGTGTCACTTTAAGCAGCAGTTAGGAGGAATGGTTTTTTTTTTTAAGAAAATATTTGACACCTTCTTGAGGCCACCTGGATTAATTAAATAGTTATTTAGTAATAATACTGCAGGTAAACAATACAAGTGATTGATGGATTGATTGATCCATTCATTCATCCATCCATTCATTCATTCATTCTTAGTAATTGCTTGCCCAATGTAGGGTCATGGTGGTTTGAAGCTCTCTCCCGGAACTGTGGCAGGGTACACCTTGGACATGGTGCCAGTCCACCACAGGGAAATTGCACACAATCTTTCACTCATCTGTACACACTACAGGCAAGTTGGATTCATAAATCCACCTGCACCACTCCAGGTGTTTTTGAACTATTTGAGGGAAATGGAGCACCTGGAGGAAATACACACAGATACAGAGAGAAAATACAATCCAGGTTTGAGCACACAGCCCAGGAGCCGTGAGGCACACATAATACCAATTGGTCAAACGAGAGCTGTGAGATAAGACCCGCTATCTCTTCTGCACCAGATCAGTCCTGCCAGTCACCCCGAGAGACAGAAGCTTTGCAGCCGTAATTCCTGAGATCCTCTGTGTCAAATACAACATTCACAGTCTACAGGTGGACTGCCAGCTTAGTGCTTCAGCAACGTGAGAGAACAGAATTCTTCAGGCCACCCACCGCAGGAACTTCTGTTTTAAGAATTGGAAAACACTTCTGCCCTCACACTACCATTCCTTTTCTATTGTCCCTCAATGCATTTTCCCCTTTCTTCTCCTGATTAGTTCTGCAGCCAAAACTGTCTTTTATCTTTAACTGGAAAACTTAAGGTTAGTCACCCTCTTGCATCTTTGAGGTTTCTGCTCTGTTTATGGCTCCTGCATTTTAAACTCTGTCTTACTGTACCACAAATAAGCAAAAGTAATTACAAGCATAATATTTATCTGGTGATGAGCTTAAGCTGAAAGCAGTATCATGACATTATGTTATGAATATGATTCATTTCACTTCTAGTCATGTGTTTCATAGAAAGTGGTAAAGGATCAATGAAGCAAGATGTGACTAAATACAGTCAAATCTGAAATCATGAAAAAACTGATTTACAAATCCAGCCTGGCTCCATGTTATGTTCATTACACAAACAGGACATAGAAATATTAATAAAACCAGAAATGAAAATTTACTAAATTTATTAAATCCTCCACAATTCTTTGGTTTAATTTTTAACATTTATTTTTAGAAGCCTTTTCAATAAGAGAGCCTACTACACAGTGTCCATGTTACTCTGTTAATGCCTTTTCTGTGGACCCAAGACCACGTATTTGCGAAAATCCAACACCTATGCATAACCTCCAACTGTAACCAACTCATTCATTTATCAGTGCAGTGAAAACTTTGTTAAAACCCTGTCACCATCAAATGCATGTACAAATGCACTTATATATAATACTTGTATTAGATCAATTTATTTTTTATTGAGTGCTGTTCCAGAGAGTGACAGAAAAGTATCAGTTATAGTTAACGCTAAAATAAGCAAGTTGGAAGGTGACAACAGGAAAACAAAAGAACTCATCTACAGAGAGAGGAAGAGAAATTAACTTTTGCGGGTCCAAGGTCCATCCCGCCCCTCGCATCTATGGAGCAGAAATTTGTTATCAAAGCCCAAGGTTGCTGATTCCATCAGCTGTCACCGGCTCCTAGCAACACAGTATTCTGATGCTGCTGTAAGCCTCAATCAAAGCTGCTTCTACCTAAAATAACTTTACAGAATTGTCTTTACAGTAACAAATGTTTTTGAAAATGTACACAGATATTGTCCACTGCAAAGGTATCACAAATCTTAATCCTAAGGCACTTTAACTAGCTGAGCAATATGGAACAAGTCAGAAAAACAACAGAAATACTATAAAAACATGCTGTATAGGAACATGCAGAAAGTATTTAAAGAAACAGACAATGGGCATCTGCATACAGAGGTCATTACAGGATGACATATTAGTCTCTATGGCCTAAATCTTTACACATATCAAACACTATTGAGCTGATTCTTAGACATACTGACCTCTTTAATTCCTGCTACTCTGTGGTCCTATTGACCTTGCTTACATATAGCTGCTCAGGTCATCTACAAGAGCTAAGAAAAATTTACACAGTGCACCCAAAGAACAATGTCCATAAAACAATTGTGCAGTGGTTCCTAGGTCAAAGGGTTGAGCCCGTGTCAACACGTCCAGAGCTCTGAGATGTCCCTGTGCCACATATATCCCTACATGACAAGGGGATGGTGCTGGGACAAAAGACATGTATCACTGTGACTTCAGCAGATACAGACAGTGAATTTTACACAATTTCCATATACATCAGGACTATGGTCAAAGCCCATTTAAACTCTGTACACTTCCGCCTGATTATGAAGGCTATGCATATACAGTAGGCAAAAAAGTATTGAGGCAAATGCAGCTACAAAAACTCCAGATGTCATTTGTAATATTTTTAATTAAGGTATTTTGCTCACATTTTGTTAGTATGAACGTCAAGTATCTTTATTTGTTAGTTACATAAAAAAACCAGCAAAGAAAATCTGTTGTTTGTACTGTGCAACAAGAGTTTTAACACAAAACTAATATTAGAGCCACAGGCCACGACAACAAAATAAATTGTAATAATGAACTTTCTCTACTTGACTTACCCACCATTAGCCTTAGTAACTTAATATAGTTCCACATGGGTTTCAGCAGACAGGACATGCATGATGAAGTTATCCCTGGAGGGAGGACAACTTGTGGGGTACAAGAAATGCAGGAGTGATGCTTGAAGAGGGAAACCCCTCTGTGTTTTTCATGGGCACACACTGAGTTCAGCTCGACGTCCTTGAAGAAGTGCAAATCTATTCCCAGAAATGAGACGCTTATTTGTATGTGCTCACATTTTCCTACTTTTCTAATTTTTGTGAACTTATACTGATGGTCAAACCATATGGCATTTTTGACTATTGGCTTACACCTTGTTTGTGACCATGTCTTGATGTCACATGTACAAGACAGATTGGGTGACAGATTACATTGCAGATAAACCACGTTTACACCCAACAAAAATATTGAATTAACTTGCCTGTTTTTTGGATTTTCTAATTTTGTCAGATTGGTGCAAATGAACAATATTTAATCCTTGTTGTCTACAGGAAAAATATCCCCATATAACTTCTTAGTATTATTTATGTACATATCAAAGTCATAACACAGGGACCATCTGTATTTCAAAATAAGATGAAGAACACGTTGTTTTTGAGATATATAATGAGAACCATATTAGTAAGGAGGAGGCCGTCTCAGTGTTTGGGCAAGCATCATGTGTCTACCCAGTATTTGTTTGTAACTCATCTGAATACTATGACTGTTCCACTATTATCTAACAAGCCATTACACTCTGGATGTAACAGGTGATAAAAGCTGCAGAACAGTAGCTACCAAACAGTCTGTTCCTATACTCTTCATGTTTAACTGATCACAAAACCCGTATAGTTCAGATCTTTTAAAAGAAAATTAAAAATATTATCAGGATATTTGTTTTATGTAACCACTGCCAAGGCATTTTTAAATAGTGAAAAATCGTCAAATGTTTTCAATGTTAATCTGTGTAACAGTAACATCTGAGGCAATGACAATATTGTTCTATATTTTTAAATTTTCTTTTCAGCTTACATTGGGCTTTTCTTTGTTGCAATTTGACCCAATTTTTACTGTCTGCAAAATAACTGAGATGCTTAAAATAAAATGACTAATAAACCGCAGGTGCCATGTGTTTTTGTGGGATACTATAAGACTATTTGAGTGTTTGAGCCCAGCTGGAAGAATAAAAATGTCCACCCTCTGATCTGACCTCTTCCACTATGCTCTTCACTACAAAGTTTCATTCCTGCTGCACCTCTCTTCACTTATTATGTTCAGTTTTTTTTTTTTTCAAAATTATTTTTAAAGACTAACGTGGCACATTGAATGTGCTATGTGCTGTGATATGTGCTGCCCAAAACACACAAATAAATAAATAAATAAATTTAGAACTGGGAATTGGGTTTGTACTGTTTGTGCAGTGTCCTTTATACAGGAAAGCACAGGCCCTCTGAGCACCAGTGAACCTCTAGAGAGCATCACTCAAGCTTAAACTTATATGTCAAACAGCAATCACTGTGTAAACTCCAGCATACAGGAAATTCTCATTTGAATACTTAAAAATAGAGTGCAGGTTAATCACTCAGGCAAACTCACGGAACAGTTTTCATAAAGTTACAAAGATGCATGATTTACATAGCCTGTACATGAAAACCTCATTTAAATAAAGCTAATGACCAACAAAACAGGTCCTGAGATTCACATTCAGTCAGTTGGGCTGCGGCCGCAGTGTTGTGTGCTCAATTTAAACACATCGTGAAAATACATACTTCTACATGAGGGACATTTGTCCACCGACAGTGACCATACTCACCACTGCAGGGGGTGTGACACGTGTGGTGCTGCAGTTAAATCCCAGCAGAGGTCGTGTAGCGGCACACCTTTGTGGCTCTACTGCCCTCTAGTGGTTGTTGTCTCTGTAGCCGTTTTACACAGGTGCCGCAAAGTAACTGCAAACATCTTTTGGAAAGTGTCTCAGTGGATCATTGAGGAAATAAAATCTCTCGTTATTCAGAAGCATCATTTTTTTATATTCAGTCTGATTACTATCCTGGGATCACATTAAAAATAATTGTAAGGTCAAGAATCAAGAATCAAAAGTCATTCACTGTTGAACACTTACACCAAGTCTAAAATGGAGGAGAAATTGAAGATCCTCGGGTCCACGGTGTACAGAAGAGGGGGACGTCAGGAGAATGAAAAGAATTTGAAGAATGATAATGAAAAGATGATACTGCATGTATAATTTAAGGTAAAAAGGATAAAAAGTGCAGTAGTATAAATATGTATAGATAAGTAAATAAATACATTTGAAATGTACAAGCACACATGCATGTACTCACACATAGGCAAGGTGAATATTATTTACATTTTAATGGAGGTGACACAGTGTCTTTACATTAGTTTGCATCTATGTACATGCTGAATTTGCATGAATTTGTACATGCTGCGTTTGGCTGAATTTAAGCTAACTGCCGAAGACGGGTTTGGATTTTATTTTCTATAAATTTAGCTCGTTCTTAAACGTGTTACAGAAACACAAAAAGACAATAAGCAGTGTAAGGAGCTTATATTAAATTATATTATGCTGACTTTCTCTTTATAAGCAGAATGTTATTGTTTAAACTATAAAGCATGTTCTTAAAAATTCTGTGCTAAGAACTTTATTAATAGATTTATTGTTTCATTTTGACATGCCAAAATGACAAAAATTTGTTTTTTTATTGTACAATGCAATAGTAAAAATTTGCCAGCATTGTGATGATGGCTTAATAATAATAATAATAATAATAATAATAATAATGTTCTGCAGCATACAATAATGCAGGTGTGAATTTGAGCCACTCTGTGTCTGCATGGGTTTGCTCCCACTTTTCAAAGACATGCAATTCAGGTTGATTTATCACTCTAAATTGCCCACAGCGTATTCATGGTGTGTGGTCACCCTGTGATGCTTTTATAGCCTAGTGCCCTTTGCCATCGAGATCACTGTGACCCTGCTCAGGATAAGCAGTTAACAAAAATGGATGGATGGATGGATGGATGGATAGAATATATAATAATACATGTTACAGCACATACCAAGTGTAACATGCCTGCACAAGTAAATAAATTAATTTTAATAAAGATAACAGAGTAATAAATTGTTTGTACTGACGTCATTCGTGATCATGTTTAATAGGATGCCGATACATAAGTGTAATGTTGAAAATCATATCTATTACTGATTATGTCACTTCTGAGAGCAAACAGGAGAACCAAATTGAACTTTAACTTAAAATTATTATGATTCATTGATTGACCTGTTACTTTTCTCGGAAAATACCCAGCAAAAGGGTACTATAGCAGGAGGTGGAATACAAACCCAGGTCTAACCCATTCAGTGGAACAGTTTTAATCACTCTGCCACCTACTGTCCCCCACCAACATGTTGCTATTTTTACATGTCTAAGAATAATAGTAATAATAGTAATGTAGTGTTTTAGGAAAATTGCGCAACTTTATAATGTACGATTTAATTGAACCAAAGATATTCATATCCTTCTAGAGGCCAAATACTTCCACCAACACGCAAAAAGAGGAAGTGCTTATAAGGTCTTGTTTTATTATCACAAAATTACATTTCACTTTATTAATGCCATGTAGGGCTCTTTTCAAGTAGCTGTACACTTTGTGTTTATTCAAGAGTTGGGCAACTCAATAAACTGTGCAACAGCACTACCATAATTCAAACATCCATTCAAAGAATCAAAAATGCAGCTGATGTTGCACTTGCATTTTGCCATAACACAATATATGAAGGGCATTCTGATTAGCATGCAATTGTATACTCAGAATCTGGGTGGCAGAGACTATCACAAAAATGTCTCCACATATTTTCAGATCAGTGACAAGTATTTCCCAACCCATCAGTATCAACCCAGCTCAGCAGCTGCCACTCTGGTCTGACTGTGGTGTCCCACTGTGAGCCAGGAAGCAGAGAGCAGTGGGTGTGTGAGCCTCCTATTCCAGCTCGCCATGCTTCCTGTTCCCACCACGAGTCACACAGCACCACAGAGATGCCTGGTATCATAAAATCTTCCCAAAGACACATCAACATGGGATAAGGTTGGGTGGATGGGAGTGCGATGAGTGGGGGAAGCAGTGTATATTGGAGGGGTTCTGGCGTCACTAGTGTCCAGCTTGTGCTGTGCTGACGCTGATCCTGCAGCCTGACTCACCCACCCCCTCCTCTACCTCTCACCAGGGCAGGATGTGAGGTCAGACACAGGAGTTATTGGGATCACTCTAGTACCTCTGAGTACCATTGCTTGGCTTTTTAAACATGTTTTATTGTTTTTTTTGTACTACAGCTACTGTTTGATTGTAACCAATATATTGTGTTTACACCGAAAGGTAAAAAACAGGAAATATTTTTTGCTAGATCTTGTGTCACAAGCACAACATATATAAGGGATGAGTCAGTGGGCTTTTATTAGTTAAATTACAGTGGTTCCAGCTGCTGTTCTGCAGTCATGTGTCCTAGATTTGAATCATCACTCCCTGCCATAATAGCCTTGAACAGACACTTGTTCTCAAATGACACAGTAAAAATTACTGTCTAAATGGGTAAATCAGTGTAAGATGTATGTAAAAACCTCACACTGTAAACAGTTTTCAAAAAAAAGACATTAGCTGGACAAATTGATCATATTTTCTGCTTGATATTCAGAGACAAACTAAAGCAATACTTTGAATTTCAGAATTTTTTGAGTCAAGAAGTCACAAGCACAGTATTACCGGATGATGCCTGGAGGAGATCAGCAGCAGCGCTTCATGGCTCTGCTATGCTTCCCCCACTACCCAGCCGCTGCTCAGTGCTCTCTCAGAGTAGACTGTTATTATAACAATTACAGTAATCTGACAGGAAACACAAACAGGAAAAATTAAAGAAGATAGAACAAGAATGCTTTGGGGTGCACCCTGCCAAAGGGGCAGCTCAGTGCGGTAGTCCAGGTCAGCCCGCCATGATGTCAGTTCAGCTACTATCCCAGCACACAGACCATTAGTGATGGAGGGTTGAGAGGTTTAAGAGAGGGGAAGCAAGTTCTGGGGTCAGTGCACAATGAATCTTGATGGTTATATCGCTTCCCCAGGCCTGTGATGAAAATAAAACAGTGAGACTAAAGAATAGATTTGAAGGACCATGGGTGGGAAGGATGCAGCTTTAAGTAGAGAGAATATTTGTCTTTTAGCATTGAACTGACATCTATTCATTTAGCAGACACTTTTCTCCAAAATGACATAGCATAATTGCTGTCGTATTTACCTGACATTTTCATCCAAGGTATGTAACAGTGCTAGATATACTGCACTAAACCTACCCTGAAAACAAGACACTTTTACGCAAGATCCTACAAACGTCCTTACAAAATACTTGTAATCACGTATAAATATCCACCAGAAAAAGGGTGATCATGGTGATAAAGCATACCTAATGAGAGATGCGTCAAAAGGCTGGGGGAGGTTTGGATGACTGTTTAATATTACTAAACAGATCATTTCAGCATAGAGAGCAGTCTTCCTGGGGCCATCGCGTGATTCATAGTGACCCCTACCCTTTCAGGCCTAACCCTGCAAACCTTCAGTTACTCACAGAGGTCCTTTCCAATATGCAACCATTACTGGAAAAAATAAATAAAACAAAGGAAAGCCCACAACCTCCACTGTGGACATCGTGGGCAGACAATCCAGTGCCGGATCTTGTTTGTTTACGTGCTGAATGTTTGAAAATGTTTGCCTTCACTAAGTCGTCATGGATGTAGCATAGGAGAACGCACGAAGCTGTTTTTCAGTATTTTCCATAGGACGCCAAAAAGGTTCTCATTAGTCCCCATCACCCAATTAGTCACGTCTAGTAATTGAAGAGCTGGCAAAACATGTTCTGGCACTTAGGCCATTTCAGAGTTTAAAAGGAATGTCATACCATTACTTGAAAGTCATCTGTTATTTCCACTGAAGCCACTTAGTAGCCACAGATGACCCTTAACGTCATTATTAATTTATTTTCAGTCCATTAAAATACACAAATGTACTTTACCCAAATGCACTCAAAAACGCAACAGACCTCCTCTCAGAATTCAATGGACAACTGTTTCCATGGTAACAATCCAGCCCAAATCAACAGCTGAGAGTTCAGCTGGGGAGACTTGTTGCTATCTCGCGTGCCTTCACTCCTAAACAGCTCTGTAACGTGCTGTGAATTCTGTGCTCTGTTGAAAACAAGTCCAGCAACACCTACTTTCATATAGCACCCAAAGTACTGGACCAACGGATACTACGAAACACAACTATCTTCAATATCCAGTGCAATATCCAGCCATACACTTAAATCTTTAGAAAGATTAAAAACATTTGTTCACTATGAAAGGCCTAACAATCTTAGCACATTAGTATATTTAAAGGGTTTATGTTTCAGAGAAACAGAAAGTTCATGGGTTAGAGTCCCAGCAGGGTCATCTTTGGTGGAACACCTTTGACGAAAGCAGTGACACAAGCACTGGTGGCTGTCAAACCTTTAAAAGCAATTCTGTTAATAAACAGTCCAGTTGCTGTTACATTTTCACGTCACAAGTATCATTAGTCATTTAACCTGTTCCATTCTGTCAGCATTTTATCCATTATCCGGAAACGGAATATATTTTACTGGCACATCATAAACCCGCTACAGTCCAATCAGGTAGTCCTTGAACACTCTGTGTGAACTAGACAGAAAAATGAGACTTTTGTGAATTTTATGCATGCAGCATATGTAAAATGAACCAGCGTCCTAGACAGCCATTCACAAACATACTACTCCAGTATAAAAAGGTGAATAAGAGTAATAATGTACATGGGATTGGACCATTACAAAAGGAATTCATTCAGAGGGTGTGAGACTGACTGCAAACATCAGAGAAGTCCATCACCCATCAGAATCAAATAAGAACTCCATGTACTCCATGCCAAATCAATCACAGTCAAAGGAGTGATCCATAAAGCCTTTGCACCAGATAATACCGCCACACTCAGGGTGCAAGATAAATTGCAGCCGTTAAAGGGATCCTCATTCCATCAATCACGAATTAGGCCACACTTAGCTACAGCAAAAAAACGTAAAACTGTAATATATCATACTGGCATCAACCGAAGGTAAGACCTGTGGTTCATGCTGGTAATAATAGAGAAGACTATGAGAAATTAATATGTATTTGGTTGTGACAGAGGTGTTGATGCTGCAAGCCAATGGCAAGCTAGACACTGTCCTTATGGTCCTTCAGAAGAATAAAGCTGAATCAAAACAACAAGAAATGTGGCAAAGAGGAGCAACTCTGAGCGACTTTGGCCAGTGCAGAGAGACGCTTAAAAAATGGCACATTTTTTCAGGTACCAAAACAACTGACAACCTGTCAAAACATAAAACAACTCCTAATATCAAAAAGGTATCTTGTCAAAAGAACCATTGTCCAAACATATCTTTACACAAGATACCAGTTTAAATACAGTACCAGTTTAAACCAGAGCAAAAAAGACCAGTCAGAACTGAGCATCACAGTTACTTCTGGACAGACACAGAGGTGAAAAGAAAAGTAAACATCTCTAACAGAGAAGACAAGAATAGACAAAGTCTTTTATTGTGCACTTCAATATTAAAAGATCTTTCAAAATGTATGTTTGCTTTTCCAGTTCAACCAAAGGCATATTTTTGTATTTAAAAAAAGAAATGGTTTCCTCCTGGTGGTAACGTGTGTGTTTGGGAAGGAGACTGTTTTCTTTTATGGTCAGAAGTTGTAAGAGTGGGTTTTATGTTTGTGAGAAAAAGTTTCACAGGTCCTGAGCACAAGTTTTGTACCACAGAAACACACTTTTAGTGGTAGGTTAAAAGTAGTCTCACAGTGCCTGGCAGAAGAAACACATTTACAGCAGTCGATGGAAATCGTGATTTTCTCTAGGCAGAAACCATAGAAACCGGGCAATATACTACCAACGACACCAAGTTATTTTAAAGCTGTAATGTATAAACTGAGATATTTTCAACTTTGCACAATTAACTGTGAGCCATTTGAAATATAAATCAGAACTGAAGTATTTGGCTCAGCTCAAATAATTTTAAAAGCAAGAACCATCACCTCTGATTTCTGAAGGATGCTAGTTAGCAAAAGGCAAACTGTGAATTTGGGCACAGCATGGAGACATGTCTGCTGAGTTTGTGTGTGACCAGAGAAAAAAGCATCCTTGTGTGTTGTCTGGATACAAATAAAGCACGCCTTTTCAGTTATGACTTGGCTTGAGTGAACTGCAGTTTAAATTTATGGAAGGTCCTCATAGCTACCGCACAGTTAAAAATGTGACTGTTCAATTGTTTCGGCACAACTTTGCGTGTGTCGTGTGTATGCAAGAAGTTTGACGGCAGTGTGTCTTTTGGTTGGTGGAAAACAGCCACTGCCAGAGCCTTCAGAAAGACAGAATAAATTATGACAAGTGGATAAAACCTACAGCAAAGTCACCTCTCCAAAAGAATTTATGTAAGAATCCAGCATAATCAGTTTCTTATGATGGAGAAAAGGAGAGACTGCAGAAAGGGACAACGCAGCATAAACACACAAGTGAGTGACATTCTACAGGAAGGCCTAATCAAACAATGCCCTTGTGGACCCTGTGGTGTGCATGAGTGTGAGAACATGTCCTGATGGATAACAGCACAACTGTAATCTCCTAAACCCAAACCATCTTTATTTCCGCCTGATTCCAGTAGTGGGACTGTAGAGTGCAGCGCTGGTCCCTCTTTGGTGTGAGTTATCTTTTCCTGTCTCATAAGAGCATGATCCTTAGCAAATTGAAGGCCAGCCATGCGTCAGCGTGGCTGTGTGGGTCATTGCAAATGGTAAGCTGGCACGTCATGTTCTTCCCAAGTAGAAGATCACACACATATATAAAAGATTTCACGTGCTGTAGTTACTGGACACATCCTGATTTCACAGTCATAAAATAGATGTTGGTCAATCTTAAGTACAGTTTACAAAGAAATTCCAAAACAGAACCATTTCTTGGACATTCTTTTGATGTTGCTCAAGGTTCTCATAAAAGCACCCCAATTCAATTCTATTCAGTTTTATAGCGCATTCTTCTGAACAGTGATGAAGCCCACTGACTAGTTCAGCACAGATGACACAGTAGCGATAAAAGACCAAAAGCCAAATTTAATTTAAAAACAGTAAATGAGATATTCTGATAGCTAAGAAACAGAAAAAATAAAAATTCAGAGGAAAGGGAATAAAGTACACCACTGAAGGGACCAACAACCAAGGGGGTCCAAGTACCGCCCCCCCATTTGAAGAGTGAGTTTGTCTATTTAGTCTAAAAGACAACCATTAACCAATAATTTAACACATACACTGCAGTGCATATAGATCCTTTGGATAAATGGAGGAGAACAGCTAAAATTGAGATATTAAAGGTGAAATGTCTTCTGGCATTCACTTTGACTTCTTTCTATTCCAGTCGTGTTTCTTGTCATCTGCCCCTGGGTTCACAGTTTTCCTCTATGGATATGGATTTCGTGACAGAAGGACACGCTCTAATCCTGCCCTGTGTCTGGCTTGTAGAAGGCTGCTCCCTGCCCCCACCCTTTCCCCTGAACCCATAAATCTTCCCTGTAAGGCCACCCACACTTCACGGTCCTGTGAGATTACAGACAGTGCTCTGCGTGGGTCTTTCCAGTCCCCCCCAAGCACTCCCACTTGGTTTATGAAGATGCTGTATTGGACCTGCTCTTCCATCTATAAATGGCAGGATGGTGCTGTTCAGATTGCGGCTGGCAGTGGATGGGCTGCGGTTCCTGTCAGACAGCGGCGGCGAAAGAGAGGAAGGAGCATACGGAGGCTTGGGCAGGATTGGGGTTGGGGGTGGTGGTAGCAGGATGTTATCAGCATCCTGTTTCTGTGACCTGGTAGGCAATAGTATGTAACGACAGCAACCCCTGTCCACAGTGTACAGCAGAGACAGCCCTCTTGGCCCCCACATGGGACTTTGGCCAGCTGAGACTGAAGAGAACCTAAGAATAGTGGGCTGCAGTTTGTCTGCACAAGGGGGCTAGAGGCCGAGCAAAATGAGTTCAGATCTGCCTCCGCATTCACGACTTCTCCCCATCACTCACACTCCATTCATGGTAGCTGTAATATTAAGTGATAGCGGTAATAACAGTAATCTAATTTGTCTGAGGGGGGCTGCCCACATTGCTTGTAAACAGAGAACAAGCCCTCAGCTCACTGTGACATGTTCACCGCATTAAAGAACACAAATGTTTTGGGGCCTGAGCAGTCCCCCTTCCACATCTGGCTCCCGCAGCTGTGTTTGGATGTGTTCAGTTAAATATTTGCATTATAGAGGCACATGAAACATGAAATAATACCACTGTATGGATGTCTTTGTCAAGGCCCGTTCCATGCCATCCATGTGGAATTTAGGTATAAAGTGAACACAGTGCAGATCCACAAGGAAAACCACAGGGCCTCTATGGGGGGTCGCAACCTTTTTTCCTTTAAGCTCACTTATTGGGGTGGGCAGGGGGATTGGAGTTCAGGCATGCTTGGGATACTGGGGCTTGTTCCATCTTTAATTTGAGTGATGGTCCCCTAGAATCAGACAATTATGCAAAACACCCCCTGGAATCAGACATATTGTCAGCCCTACATCAGCTCAAGGGTTCTCTGAATTTTAGTGGTGCTGTGTAATAGTCTACCATACATCAGGAATCTTTTACAATAGTCCACACTTTTAGCACTAATATGCTTTGGCCAGATTTTCATCTAAACTTAATTATACAGGGGGATATAGGGAGGTCTTTTGGTTTTGGTTTTTAGGGAAGGAAGATAAATTTTTCATTCAGCCTTTAATTAACAATTTCACTTTGAGAGGCAGCAGAAGATTATAGACATAGGCTTTACCAGCTAAAGTCCCAGGGGACTCTTGACATAATACCTTGGAGCAAGGGGCTGCACTGATCCATTATTATTATCATTAGCTGTATTAAATTGTCACTTTACACCTAACACTAATAATAAAGAAAGTAGAGTGCACTGCAACTAATGGCAGTAATGTTCTGCAGACACACACACATACACACACACAAGTGAGGAGCTGAAAGGAGCAGTGCCACATGAAGTGATGGATGCGCCGTCATTACTGCAGCCCTGGAAGCGGCTGCCGTGGTTGACAAAGTGATCTAGCAAGCCGCTAGAGCGGACAGGAAAGAAAACACATAGACTTGTTGCGTGCAGCCAGGGGCCAGAAGCCGTTTCCTCCTCGGGAGCTTGAGACCTCAGGAGCTGGTCAGCAGAGCCCTGATGAGGTACCGAATTAGAACACAGGAACGACACACCGACATGTCCAGCTGCTTTACACGGCAGTGATTTACATGGGAGAGGTGAGGAGACAGGGGGAAGGCAGGGGTGCTGCTCCATGATGAATGAACAGCACTAGTGGCAAGAAAAAATGGGCTGAGGGGGGCACTTCCTGCTCTTATTCTGTACCATAACAATTCCTCCAGCTTAAAGTGAGACTGGCCTCCCAGAGCACCGCTTCCCCACGCTACACCTTAGCTTGTGTTCCTCTGTTTCACTTCCTACTGTGCAAAGTCCTGCACCTATCTGCCCCAGAGAGTGCATGCCTGTGGAAAGGCTTCCTGTCTACCACAGTGAACAGTACATCTATGATTTTACCGTTGCATCAGAATAATAAACCAGAAAGATCACAATACTATTTGTATGGCTAACGGAATAGATAGAAATAACAGTAATGCACAGAGGCTTGAGTCATATTGGAAGTAAATAATCACATTTAGACAACTATGTAAAAATAATTAAGAATAATAGCAAAACTTTAAAAATAATAATATCAAGAGTATTCTCACGTTACATACTATTAAATAAACAGGAGAAAAAATGACAAAACCAATAAACAAAAAAAGGTATGGCATATGCCCAGCAAAGTTTTCCTGGGAGTTATTTAAATTAACATGTGAACTACAGTACTGTGCTTTCGTTGCAGGAAATTGTATGTGAAACGAAGCGTTCAGGGTTTATGAAAGAGGAACCCTGAAGAACACAGTACTAAGAAAAATTTAGGGTTCTGATTTTTACATGAGTCTTACATGCGATGAAACATCTCCTTGGAGGAAAGTTGATTTGAAACCAGTTGTGCTATCTTGCTGTTTATTCTCAGCCATAGCATATTGCTCAGTTCTGCTTTTTAAAAAAGACGTATAGCATAAAAAACCTAATTGATTCTTGCATTGCTTTAACTCATACATTGTTTTCACTATTCATTATGCTTCTCACAATGCAGAGAGAATACTGTAAATGAGTTTTTGTGCTTTTCAGCTCTGCTCAAATAGGAAGGTTTCACATAGAAAGTGGCACCTTTCTCCATTGCACCACAGAAAGAAACACATACTGAGAAAAGATGACTGCTCTCTGTAAGAGTGACAGCTGCAGCACCACTAAGTGAGCCAGTTTGTGTGACACTTGCTCAGGCTCCAGTCCCCTGACTTCTCTTACATCTTTATCCAGTCCAGTCTGACCAACACAATGAAAGACAACTGGAGTAAAGCACACAGATTTAACCACCCCCACTTTGGACTCACAGAATAACCACCGGTACTATTAACTACTGTTTTATACAGAATGATTGAAATTAAGGAAACAAATTACAAAACCAAATGTAGTCTTTCGTTTGACAGTGAAGGAGTTCTACAGCTACAGGACCACTGCGTATGGTCAACGTTTACACTGCATGGCCCAGTGGTATTTCATTGTATTGGTAAAGATTACCACATTCAGCACTAAAAAAATTAAGTTCTACATTTAACGTTTATAATTTTTTTGTAGAAGTTATTATTTACTACAGAATACTTTTCTCTCTTTTTTTGTATTTTCTTTATGTTATAACAACTATTTAAAACATTGTATGAAGCAACGTATATGTAATTCTGTTCCTGTCCATTAGGAGGCGAGATTATCCACAGCCGCAGTTGAAGCGACAGCAAGACCGATTCAGGGGTATAAAACGACAGTAAAATCTCAGCATGAAGTCTTTTTATATTCTATTTCTCTTGTGAATTCTGCAAACCCGTCTGCAATGAGATACCATTTTAAAAATTAGCCCAGCATAAATTGTGGTGAACTGTTCATAGTTTCTAAAAAAAAAAAAAACAAAAAGAACTGAACATAGAGTTCTAAATAGAATTTATAGATACCAGATCAAATAGTTTTGTATTTAGCCCTTAAATGAGCCAAATAGTACATCATAAACTATTAGGAAGAAAAATGTAATTTATTGCACTTAATCAAAACCTTAACATACTGTATAACTGGGGTTAAAAAACACAAGTGGTTTCTGGTATGGTGCTTGTGTGCAGCACAAGGATTAGTTGCAGACCTTCAGGTCAGTTTAAAGTTCTCCACATGTGATTCCCTCACAGCTGATACATGACATTTATCACTCAATGTGCTGGTAGGACCTGACAGTGTCATCTTAGCAGTTCTGTTCTTAGGCCTGTCCATGTTGGAGCAGAAATAATGTCTTTTAACCTCTGTTTTTGTCATAGTTAAATATATATATTACAAATTTTATTGAATATGTACATATAACACTGAATATTGCAAGAGGTTTATGGTGTGTAGAGAATATTTTTTATTTTTCCACAAGAAGCTGATGTAAACTCTCTGAAGAAGTCGTAACTGAACAACTGTGAAATCAGCCATTTTTGGAGGATTCCAAGGAATAAATCTGGATCTATTTTTGGGGCCATGACACATCACGGCTGCTCTGAAATGACAAACAGAGGGCCACACAAGTGTTCTCGTGGTATAACTAGGGGAAGATGTCCTTCTTCTGCTCACAACACAAGCAAAGCGACTGTGGGGGAGGGGGCTCATTCTGACAAACCATGAGAATGGGACAAAGGCAGTGCCTAGCAACAATCTTAACTAAGCCTTTTAGCCCCTTTCTGTACTCAGGCAAAATACAACATTTTTATTTCACCAACATTTTCTATTTTTGCTATTTCTGATTTTGCCATCTGAAGGTGTTCACCGTGTACTCAAAAGAAACTTAGTTTTTTACCCTTTCCTCATACTGAGCAGCAAAAACAAGATTCACTTTATATGAGAACCATTATGGAAGGGAAAAATATCTGCATCTGGGGAATAAGCCAGATAAATAAAATAAAATATCTTAATAAAATATCTGAGTTGTAATGAAAAACTATTAGTATTGAATAAAATTTCTCTGTCAGGGCGGATACCTATTATGAATAAATGAAAGTGTTTGAATGAAAGTTAGTGAATATGCCTGTCCCTAATGAATAAAATGTGTTTATAAGGAGGAATAATTGTTATAAATAAATGTATCATTTTTTGTCAGGGAGTATAACCCTATTTTAAAAATGTAAGCATTTGAAACTGTGGTATACATAGGTATTAACTCTGGATAGGAAGTGAGGAAGTGAGGATGTCCATTCAATCCAGCTCGACTGGTGTATGACTATGGTGGTGGCATGAATATAATCATCTATGGGGGATTCTGAAATGTGGGAATGCCTGAAAGTGTACATGTGGGGATTTTACGCAACTGTGGAATGCAAGAACACTCAGGTAAGCTGGTGGTCCAGATCAGCAGTCTGCACCCTGCTGCTACCTTGTGTGAGATCCTTTGAAATGGATTTTTATATTTTTTATTTGTTGTGTCTTAGCAAAACATATTAATTCCATTCCAGTGAACAGCCATTGCAGTGTTGCACAAGATCACCAAGAATTTTTTTTGTAATGTAGTTCAGCCACACAGGACTCACTTTTAAAAGGAGTTTTAGCAGAGTGCTCCTAGGGATGGAGCAGGGGTGTGCAATGACGCACAGTTGCCTGGTGCTGCACAGCTGGCTCCTGTCAGGGTCCTTTGCTGTGCAAACTGTTGGCTCAGATCAGGGCCTTCTGTGGAACTCAGAAGGTAGGAGAAATGATTCCAAATGCAGGGGGTTGGTCCTGTGTGCTGGGAAAGACAGATGCCTTCCTATCTGCCATCTACACTGTTCATTGGGGGGGGAAATTTGACAAATGATGTGTTTAATGCGTAGGCGGGAGACACCACTCTTGGGTCCGGCTGTGTTTACCTACCATGGATCCAGGTGTGGTTGAAGAAAGCTGTGGCAATAGGTCATGACGTTCACTGGAGCTAGAGAGATAAAACCTGGTGGGTCATACCGTGGTGGCTGCAGAAGATTAGGGGTCACAGGCACCTCTAACTGGTAGGTTGTGATGACCCCTATTCCTATAATTCTGTCTCCTACGGATGTAACATGGGAAAATATGGCCTCTGGAAGTTTTCGATTAAGCCCAGATTAATTTGTAAATGTATGCAGTCACTGCCCCTAGGAGTTGGAAGGACGATGATAAAAGACCTCAGGAGGCCGTGCACAGTTCCTCTGAGCAAAACCTCAGGTGTAATGATACTCCACATTCATCATCTGAAATAATTTGTTAGACAGAGTGCTTAAAACCATTTTTTGTCCTGTTATTTAGATTTACAGGATTTCAATTTTGCTGGCAGCAGTATGGTCTCTTTCTCAAAAGTGACAGCAATATGGTATCTAATTGCTGACAATAACAGAAACACTAGCTGTTGTTACTAAACTTCACAATTATCTATTAACTTTCTTGCTATTAACACTGGAAGGTGTGTTGGTTGGGGGTTCAAAGCTGGTTCTATTTGTGAGGAGTCTGCATGTTCTCCCTGAGTTTGTGTGGGTTTTCTCTACATGCTCTGGTTCCCTCCCACAATCCAAACATGTTTTGGGCGAATTGGTGAATTTAATTTGTTTTTATTGTGTACCTGTGAAGGCAGTGAGGTGGTATGGCTGTTGATACAGGTTAGGCTACTATTTAGACTAGTGCTCTATATTTCTGGGACAGGCTCTTGACCACTCTGACCCTCTACTGGGATAATCAACCGTAAATAATGACTAAGTTAGTGTATGTGGCAGTGAATGAGTATGTGTGATAGCCCTGTGATTGACTGGCATCCCATCCAGGGTGTACCCTGCTTTACTCCCTGTGCTTCAGGGACAGCCATGACCCTACATCGAGCTAGCAGTTATTGATAATGGATGGATGGATGGATGGATGGATGGATGGATGGATGGATGGATGGATGGACTATTTCCAGTGACATCAGCATTGTGTTTCACTACTGACGCTGGGGGCTAATTAGATTGGGCACCTTCAACAGGATGACAACACTGTTTTCATAATTCTGCAGCAACCAAACATCTTTGTTATAATTCACTAGAAGACACCAAACAGTGCTGCACACCTTCAGCACTGACACCAAGACAGCAATCATAATTCAGCACTGCTGCATATTTTCAAAACTGGCCCCAGCACTGTTCCCTTTCAGTTCTGACCATCTTTCACGTTCAAGCATAACACGACTACTCATTCTCACAGATAAAACACGCGCAATCATCTCTCACTTACAGTAGACATCCCTGCTGCTATCCGCATGTCTGTGCAAAAAAAAGGTCTGTGAATAAAGACTGCACTTAAAACATAGGGCTGGGACGAAACAAGACAAAGGAGTGAAGAATGCAACAGTTCAGCACAACAGTCAACTCGTGGTCTAGACGTTATTGCAAAAATGTAATCAGAATTGGGAACTGGACAAAGTATTGTTAGTTGCATCATTTCAGTTTAATATTCACTGAAGTTAATGCAGTGATTTAAAGCCAGAAAACATGAAAGTGAGACTGTGACAGTGTACACTGTTATGTGTTTTTCCAGTGCTCAGTTAAAGGTTACAGAATGGCTTCAGACGCCGCCAAAAGGTGCTACAAAACATTATACATACTATAGTTTCACTGCAGAAGGACTGTGTTGCAAATTACACTGCCTAGGAAAAAAAAAGTGCATCATTTTGTGATTCTGTTGCAAGTGCTTTTTGGAAAATGTGTAAGCTCACAGAATGTAATTTCTAAGAACAAAAAATACAAATATCAGCCCTTCTGGCAAGAAGCAGGCACCACCTGCGGCCATTAATATTCTTACTGGACTCGATAATATGCTTTATGACTGGAAGCTCTTTTTTTTACTGAACTAAATTGGCTTTAATGCTTCTTTGATATCACCCTTCTGAAAAATTACATAAACCACATGCTGGTGGCTCCTGAAAAAGCACAATATAATGTGCATAGCCTTCACACCACATACTTAAATTTTCATAAACTTTCAGAACCACGAACTGCTTGACATAGTCAAAAGTTTGGAAACCACAGTAATTCCAGTAAATTGTATATATACTGGGGAAATTCTACATTTGAACTGATTACAGAACAGTTAATTTACGGTCCAGTAGGATACACTGTGACCTAATGAAGAGAATTAACTTACTCAGCTTTAACTTTGTTAAAGTCCTGCAGAAACATTTGGAAAAAATGATGACATGACATAGCCAAATAACTTGCATATCTGTATAAATGTTTTCTGTCTTACACCAAGGCTGTGATAAAAGTCAGGTAGCCTGATTTAACTTGACAAGAACCACATTCAAAAAGATTCCCAGGAATATGAACAAATAAGGTGTTCTTCACTGAATTCTGTTACTGTATATGAAGCTCAGTAGACAATGATAAGAACATTTTTTATTACTTGACAGATACTCAGAATAAACACCACATAAATAGAAAGCCCTTCCCATATGGAAATATTTTCACTATTTAAAGTGACCTTGTTTGTATATGGCTCGGATGCTTCCTCTTTCCACTCCTTATGTTTTTCCAGTGAAGGCAGCACAATCCAAGCATTACCTCAAACATGGAATGCATACATGTCAGACCGTGGGAATGTGTTGTGAGCCATGACCCATACCTGTCCATGGTGTTTTAATAGTTCACTTACATGGCACCACGCTATGTCGCTGCAGCAATGGGCCTGAACACCAGGGCCCTTGTGCCTCCATGGGTTCTGTGAGCCAGACCTACAACCTCAGGGGTCTTGACACCAAGACTGCCTGCTTAAATGTCCCAAGAAAAACGCCAGGCTACTGAGGCAGGTCTAACCAGGCCCCACCTGGAAGTGATTACAGAAGCGGAGATGCCCGGCAGGTGAGATCTCCTGTCCTTAACATGTCAAGACTGCCCCTTCACTCATTCACTCTCACGCAAATGCAGGCTCACATAAGCACACAAAGATACATCACAGAGGGCCACACTTCTGATCCACAGAAAGCCATGAGGCTGAGGCTGTGTGTCTATCACCACTGCCCCAGGCACCTGGTGAATGCAGAAGAGCTTCTTTGGTAAATTGTTGGGAAGAAAATATCCAGCATATTAGGGGAACACCAGGGGCAATAGGAAACCCGATGATACCAGTCTGGGTTGCTGGCATTTTGATGTCAGTCGTCTTCTAGGATTTATATAAACAAAAAAGAGCCGCAAACTCTAATAATTCTAATCAAACACACGCAAACATTCCTGTGTGCAAAAAAAAAAAAGAAACAAGGAGGACTGAATGGTTTGTCTTATGTCTGTTTTCAGACTTTATAAAAACAAGGTGCATGGCACAGAACAGAGCCTGAAGGGATCACCAGATATCTAGGTATTAAAAATCATCGTGATCCAGAAGGATCAAGGTACAGAGAAGGCATCTTGACTGACAACTGGCACTAGACTCCTCTTTCCTGTGTATTAAAAATCAGTCAGTTGTGTCATGTTCCTTATCTTGGAGGGGGGATAGAAATAGTATCTTGCAAAGGTGCCACTCTGGTGACCTGCAGAGGTCCACTTATTAGCGCTCCATCCCTCTGTGCCACTTCATAACTCATAGCTGGAGTGCAGGACCCTTATCAGAACAACCCTTCATCAACCTGTGGTTGTAGATGGGTCACCTCCGTGGAGTGAACACCCTCGACTAGGACAGCTCCTGATAGAGGGGAATTAGTACTATCTTACACCTGATGTCATCTTCTGGTCGCTCTCCATTATTTATACTGATTGGCTTACTAACATTTCTTCTATCTAGTACTTGTATTACTGAGTTGAGGGTGAAGAATGGACTTGTGTTGCATGGACACAGTTCACTTGCAGCAACATGCGATATTTTCATTTTAATAGTCTGCACAAAGTAGTGTTTAAGAAAAGAAAAAAATCTATTGTTTTTATTTAATTTATAGTGTGTGACTAAGAATCACAGCACTAAAACAGTGGTTGGAGTAACCCTGGCAAATGCCTGTATGCGTAGTTCCTGCAATTCTGCATAAGATTAACTATGTAATAGCTAAAGCGCTCTTCAACACAGTATGTGACTATATGTGGCAATATTCCAGTAGCTATGAGAAGCAGGTCCTTGTGAAGGCCAGTTTTTCTGTTTTGTGAAAACCTGAGAAGTGGGCCACTCGCCCAGGGTGTAAAACAAAACGCACAGTGAGGGGCTGTGACTGCGCCGGAATGGCAGGCGGCAGGCAGAGCACTGTGGTGACGCCTGCCAAGGGGAACCATTTAAATCTATTAAAAGTTTATAATGCATGAACAGGCCGGTGTGTCTCCTGCTCCTGAATGGGGGGCTTTGTGAAAGGATGCATCCTGATGACAGAGCTCCCTGAACCAGGCCTCTTATGGGTCAATTTTTTTCCGCATGCTCCATTTTCCTTGTTCAGATCATCCATATTTTGCCCAGTGTTGTGATTGCGCTCAGCCTTTCCATTGGTCTTCAACAGTTCATTTGTGTCCAGACTCTATAAACTGTGCAGCCACACACTGGCGTTGCACGACCACCCACACCAGCAGGCTGTCTAAACAGCATTCGTCTCCGTCTCCATCCCATGCTGGAAAAAAGGTCCAGGGTGAATGGAGATTTGTGTCCCAGGAGTGATGGGAAGGACATAGTCTGCCCCCATCCCTTGAAGCACATGGAGGACCCTCATTCTGCCTTTAATGGCTTTGACCTGGGGATCCCAGGATGCCATGCTATGCTATACATGTTACAAAGTTTAAGGACAAGTTTGTATTCATTTGAGCATATATAGCCTCAAATCTGCAGGGCATTACTTGCTGAAATATGCCAAACTCCTCCAACCTACAGCAAACCTCCAACCCAGTAGGTTATTCGATCTATTGCAATGAATGTGTCAGATTCCCCCCAAGCCCAGCGCCGGTACCTGTGAATTTAATATCTAGCCAGTGATTTGAAAGACCACAGCAGATACACTGAAACCTTTGCCAGACTGACCACATTTGCCATCAACTACCACAAACTCCCACAGCACCTGTTCTAAAACGTATATGAATGGGCCTGAGAGAGGGATATCAGAGGTGAAACAACAATGCATGACAGCAAGGTGCTGCTCATGTTGAATTCATTTTTTAGTTAGATATACAAGTTAACTAAGACAGCAGTAATTTGTTTAAGGGAATGATAGCATACTGACGCCACCATTATGATTCATTGAGATAAACTATGAGAATACCAAATGGGTGGTTTGGGACTGCATAATGTTGGCATGTATTGCACACAAAAGTGGGCATGGAGTTGGTCTTGAACACTGAAACATTTGAAATTTACTAGTCGAAGGAATTTTAGTTCCTCTCTTTTGTTGTCTTCAGGCTTTTTTTTCTGCACTTGAGTTGCACTAGCACTGTTGCATGTCTGTATTTTCCCATAAGTGTAATATTATTCTTTGCATGTTCTTTGGCAGTCTGTCGAAAGAGGAGCAATACAAAAAGAAAATAAACTGAATTCATTGCTTTTTGCTAAAACAACAATATTACCCAGTCCTACAGCTTGATACTATAGTGAAGCAAATTGGGTTGACTAGCCCCCTTATGGGTATAATGACTGGGCTTCACTTTGTAAATAAAAGAAATAAAAAAAGCTTAAGAGAGGAAAGTTTTTTCCTCATTAAATATTCAGATGTAACCAGTTTTACACATCTAATTCAGTTACATCACAATTTCTAAAGCATGTCTATCTGGTGCACTTGAATCCTTGAAACCAGAGGGGTTCTGACAGGTCTTGTCATCATGGTCTGTGCTGGAAAATGTGTCAGATATGGCTCAGTGGCCAGTGGACAGCAGCCAGACCAGTGATCTTTTGAGTTAAATTACTCCTGCGGAGGAAATGGTAAATGGGAGCTGATAGTCTACTGGATTGAGTGCTGCAATTCAGAAGCCTAACTAGTTATTAAATGTAAGCATGACATAAGGGTCATGATGTCAGTGGCGGGTTTAGAGCATGTTACTTCTCTACAATCCAACAATCTGGGAGAAAGCAAACCAGGAGAAAGGGAAAGCACCAGGGCTGCTTAAATCAAGAGTTTTCTTGGTGTGTGGTATATCTTTCTGGCATTCATGGGGTAAATATTGTGCTTCCTGTCTCCTCCTTAACCATTTCAGTAATTGGCTTGTGCTAACCCCATGACCCAACAACCTGAGAGGGGCTCCTTTTTGCCGTGGGGCACTGGTATCCCAGAGTACTTACATTGCTCCATTTTCCATTCCACACCCCTAGTCAACCCGGGATCCCTGAGAACAAGAATGGTACATGTTTGTTGCTGGCAACATGGTTCGCATTAGGATTGATGTCCGCACTCCTTTTGCTTTTTTGTGTACACTACATTGAACTGGGTGGCTTTCTCAGATACTCAGTGCTTTTGTCTTAACCCCTTCAGCACGCTTTCATTTAAAAGTAACGCTAGTAAACAAGCTTCAATGGTCAAATGTCAGGAAGACCCACTGAATATTTCTCTTTCTTTTTCCTGTGCAGACATTATTTTTTATCATTTCTCCACATTTCAAATACATCTATACCCCAATATCCAAGTGTAACTGGTTGCTAGAAATGGCTTTAATATCAAGAACTCAAATATCAGGAAGCTATTTCCATTATTTCTTATGAGGAAAAATATTACTCACTCCGGGTTCATCCAAGAAACCCCAATTCATCTGGCCAAAATATCTCTAACATTGTAAAATAACTATTTCAGCATGAGAAAGAAGACTTTAAACATCAATTACCAAATTGCCAAAAGTTAATGAAGTAATTAATATTTAATTATTTGTTATACATAGTTACTTTATTAAGTATCCTACACTATACATACACTTCTTAGAAATAGCAACACACATTTAATAGTCGAATAGATGTAAAAAAAATGAAGAAATGAAAATGATATAAACAAGAAAAACAATACAATTTACATACTGTAATAGGCTGTTGCTGTAATGAAGTTAGTGGGGTACTTGCCAGCTGAACAGAAATGAACAAAATCACAAAAATGGAAACTGTTTGAACATGGACCACACAAGGCGAAGACCGAGAATGCAGATGATGGGCAAAGCACTGCCACCTAGCTTCTCACTCATACTCATGCAAATTTTGAATATTTCTCTAATGTGCTTTGGCTGTATTTGAATAGCACTCATGCCAACCTTTCAGATACTAAGCCAGGTATAAATATATACCACTCATTGTGCTGGGAATTTGGAAATCTGGAGCTTGATCACTGGGACATTGGTATACTACCAAGCTTATACGTTCCGCTAAATTGTAAGATTATATTAGTACACTGTATTTACTTCACAGTGACACCATTTCTTTTCTATTTCAGTACATAATCATTTAGAGTTGAAGAGAAAATTGTTCAGGACAGAGGACAAATGAGAGACTGCACCGCTAGGCAACCCAGCTTCTCACCCAGAGTTCAGGAGAAATACAAAACAAATTAATACTAAAAGAAGGGATTTACTACTTTCTGTTGAGTCATGTATATTAGATTGGCTGTAACAAGCAAACAAACTGAGAACACGCTCAAGGTCTGTCTTGCAACCTGACGAGTACAACAACAAGGGAGTGTGCCGACGTACTTATCCCAGTGAGGAGATCCAGACCCCTGACCTGGGGGTCTTGGGGGCTGTTAAAGGGACCACTTGGAATACATGCATATATACTACACCTGGAGTCACACACAATGAAATGTATCTTTATTTGCACTGACTGACTCCTACTCATACACAGATACCTAAGCAGTCAGACTTGCATATACAGACCCACACAGGTAGGCACACAAAAAACTGTCACACACAAACAATTATATTTATTTACTAGTTGAGTTACCCAGCGTTGTCCTGGTCAAAAAGGTGTAGTGGTGGAAAGTTCATAAGTAATTACACATTATGTAATCACCAAACTGTTTACCATTAAAGTGGTTGCATTTTATATACAAATATTGTTAATGCTGTTGGACATGAAAACACCACAGAGAGTGATGTGTACCAGTCATGGTCACATGAAAAGAGAAAAAAAATGAAATATATATCATCAGATTTTATTACCCTTGCATCATTAATGTGTGCAGCGCTATGTGTGTCATGTATAATTTCATTTCATTACATTTTCATTTCCTCACATATAACAGCTACTGTTTCCTTTGATTAAAAACATGGATGGCACTGAAAGTAATGCATGTACCGACTGTAGTGACATACACACAGTACATCTGTGTGTGTGTGTGTGTGTGTGTGTGTGTGTGTGTGTGTGTGTGTGCGTGCAACGAGAAAATTTGTCCACATCTTGTAAGTCAACATGTGTGAAGAGCATGTGTGGTGTCTGCCTGCCCATGTGTGTGGGGTGAAAAAACCTATCCACGTCTTGTATGTTAGAGTGTGCCTGGGCATGTGTAGTGTGCCACGTGTTTGTGTGTCAGGAAAATTGTCAGTGTTACATACAAATGCTCTGCATGTGATGTTACAATATGCTGTATATGATGTCTTTCTTCCTGATTTTCCAAGTCAGGGACTGAATTTAAAAATTTCAAAATAGTAAGTAACCTTTTAGTAAACTCCTTTAGGAGTTTAATGAACCTGACTATGCAAAAACCTGACTTAGGGTGAAAAGTACCTGTGTGCTAAATTTCAAGTCTGTGGCTTGAAAAAACATAACTATGCAAAAGAAAGAAACAGCAAGAGTTTTATAGATATAGAGATATTTATTTAAAAGTGTCCCCAAAGAAACCTAAAGAATGAAGTTGTTTAGAACTATTTATGCAGATTAAGGTAGTTTAGGGTTACTACCTCAACGGTAACACCATAAGAGGTGAGATTCAAACCTAGATCTGCAGTTCATAAGGCAGCAGCTCCAACCACCCCACCACAAGCTGGGACACCCTTTCACATTTAATTACAAATAGAAGCATTAAAATATATTTAACACACATGGGCTTAAATCAGCACACGGTCATACACACTACACACATTCATTTATAGCTTCATGCAGAACCTGAAATTATCCATTATTCTGAATTAATTATTCTTTATTCTTGTATCTACCTTTCTTCCAACTGGTTTACATTTGTAGGATTGTATACAATACTACTTCCAATTATTTACCCATTTATACAGCTGGGTGATTTTTCTCAGACCAGTTCAGGATCACTTTGCCTTGCCAAGAGGTGCAGGTGCAGGTATTCAAACCCAGGCTCAGTGATTGCATGAAAATGTTGTAAACACTAGGCTAAATGTTGTCCCATTTAATTTTTTCCTGCTAGTGCTATATGGTAATACTGAAGTGTCAGGCAAAGAGGGCCTGCGCCACATTAATAAGCAAAAGGCTGTCGCCTTGTACAGTTATTGCTTTGATCAATACAGAGAATTAGTGCCAAATAAAACAGCACTGTCTGGACCAAATGCAATATGAAGCAGCTGTGGGGATGAGGTGCAGTAGTTTAAACCACGGACAGTTTGAATTCGATGATGATCGGTTAAAACGGTCAGTTTCCTTGGAGTTGTGTGAATTGGGAGTCCGCTTCCAATTAGGCTCTGTTCACCTTCACGCACACGTCTGACAGCATTGCACTTGCACACAGGAAACACGAACCTATGTAAACAGTCTCCTTTTATTTTGCCTGGCACGTCCCAAAGGTCTAAAATTCTCTCACTGCCTCCTCTCACTCCTTCCCATTTCAAAGGCTGCATTTTGAGGTAATAGCCGTGTTGCCCATTTCCCAAAGTAATTACCGATAATCAAGGACATGACTCAGGGCGCTGTATTCCCTTTCCCTCAAACATGAATTTTTAAGCCAAGCTGAATGGAAACGCAGTGTGTGTCCGTTATGTTCCTGTGCTCCGTAAGTATGAAGAAAACAAGAAGATGAAATGAAGCTGGAGTCAAAAGTGCTTCATAGAGTCTGAATGTTTTTCTGACCCTAAAGGATTCAGCACTCTACATCTAATCAAAGAAATTTCTCTAAAGCCAACTACCCCTCTGTAAGAAATCAGAATAACTTAAATATTTTTTGAAAAGATGTAATTAGGACAGTCCATAGTTACATCCAAATTTTTAAATTACTGAGAAAATTAAAATAGTACAGTTCACAACAAATATATACTCTCCACATTGTTATGGCCTCTCCTGGGCGTGTTTAGAGTTGCATTTGGTGAAGTTTTGACTTGTTCCAACTACATGGAAATGTCTTTTCTTGGGGTCAGACATTTTTTTGATCTTCAGTCCCTCCCTTTCTGTAATTCTGCCTCCCTTTTACAATATCCATTGTGCCCCCTGACTCCTGGGAATGAGATCCGCGGCTCCAATACATTGCAAGTGGGTTAGCAGACACATCGGTGGTTTTTGTGGATGCAAACCAAGAGAGGTCACAGCACATCCTATGGAGCACTTGAACAGCTACCAACAGAATGAGCACATGTACAATCTGTATAACTGCAAAACATGCTGTTTCTCTGAGAACTCAGTCTCATCCAGCACATAGAAAAAAATTGGTTAGTGAGCTGTAAAATGACGAAATATACCTACATTATATGGTCTTGACTTCATATTCTGAAAGATGGAAGTGAAACCGAGCAGAGTTTTTTGGAAAACAAAAAAGCAATACCTGAAAAAATAAACCTGACATTCTCAGCTCCTGGAAGCCTTATCACACACAGACCACATGTCATGCAACAGAAAAGTGAATTATGTCTGTGTAACTGAGAAGGCTATGCGACAGCCACAGATAAATGAGTTAAAGAACATATCTTCTAGACCTGCAGATGACATAATTTATAAACATATTTATAGAGTTCAGGAACCCTGTGTGTACACAGTCTTCATATAGGAGAAATCATGAATGCCGTCTCCTCCAGTCCGATCTCTCTGGACTCACCACCAATGTCACGGCTGCTGTTTCACCTTTCTAGTGGGTGGTCCAAGTTTTACTTTGAATATAAAAGACAGACTTGCAGCATGCTAACAAAACTGTAAAACTGTCTTATGGGACCCCACAAAAAAACAATTTTGCAGATGCACCCTCTTCACCTTAAGGCTACGATATCAGTTATGATGTGTGGCCTGCAAAGGAGACACAGGACACTTTATTGGGTATTTGTCAGATCCCGCTAGAGACAAGCATCTGCCACCAGTGAAACAACTTTGTTTCAGTGCTGTGGAAGAGAATGACCCAGGTTGGTCCCACTGGGACCGCCTGTGGTGTGCTGACCTAGGAAATACTGAAGGCATGGTGGGAAGAGCATCATCTGAACCGTTCATTGCCTGCTCCCTCATGCCAGGGTGGCCATCCATTACTCGGCCTAGTTGCACTTCCCTCAAATTAAAGGCTCCCTTGGCAAAAGTGAGAGCCAAACTACTGAATGCCACATGTGAGGAACCATAAAAAAAGAGCCTTGTCTGTGAGTACAGATGTGTTCACTTTCCCACTGCATCACTTTTTCTTTTTTTGTCCCTCCTTAGTCACTTTACCCAGTTCCACTCTCTAGCTGACTATGTCCATGTTCTTTAACTAGTGCAGGAACAGTCTTTGAGTTATGTTGTCAAGGACATGGGTAGTCCACGCAATGTGTGGAGTGGTGGGTGGCCTGGACAACTCCATTTCCAGAATAGACACCCAACTCCGGCAATGAACCAGGGAGGAGGAGGAAAAGTGACAAATGAGGAACAGACCACAGAAAAGAGACTGGGGGGCAGTGGCTGGACTCGTTTCCTACAGGACACCAAAACAAACAATCAGTGCACAAGCAATGCTTCCTGCTTCCATGGTGCACTCCGCTGTAGGGTGAAGGTGGGTGGAGGCACTGCAGTTCTTCTGAACTGTGTGAAACCAATGCAGAATGGCTGCTGCATGGTGAAAGGCCACAAACAGCAAAGCAAATAAGTCTGCATTGCATCCATGACAGTAGCTCTGACTAGTTACTGTGCTTATCCATATACAGTTGAATGGTAATGACCTTAATGATACAAACAATATGAAACATCAACTACAGCAATTTGTACGTTAATTTAATTTAGCATCTAAAATGCTAAAGATGTGGCATTAACAGCCAGCATGCTAGAGGAGGCTAAAGGTTTGTTTTATAAAATTGTGTCCCCTGCTCATACATAATAACATGATAGATGTGGCAAATCCAGGAGAGCAGAGAGCAGCTCAGGAGTGTTCCTGTCCCTTTCTTTTGCTATGATCTGTGGCCACTTTGCTCAGAAAATGGGTAGATGTTACTGCATGTCTCTCAGAAAGTCTTCTAAACTCCTCTCAAATTTCATGTCGGGGTCATAAGGGAAGGTCCAGTTTCAACCACACAACAAAGGCCTTCCACTTTAGAAACTCTAGACATAGCCATTTCCTCTTATAATAAAGAAGATGAAGAAGAGCAGGCATCATGTTTCTTGAAAGAAATGTCCTAAACTGAACAATGTAGGACCCGTATATTTCAAATATTTTTTATAAGAAACATTAAAAATAAAACTGCATTTCAGTTCATTAAGTTAAATATATAACTGCAACACTCTGGATGGAATACCAGTCCATTGCAGGCCAGCATGCTGCCCCAGTTACTAACAAAAATATTCCAGCAGAAGCACAGAAAAACTTTTGCATTCTGCACAAGTACATTACCTGGCAAAGCATATTAATGTGTCTGTGAGTTTACAGCCGTGCCCTAAAATATGCCCATTTAAATTATGAGAATTCAGATTTAAGAGAAATTTCATTTAACATCCCCACTTTGGTTTACAAGTCATGTGAATTTCTTCACATTCACAGCAACAGAACTTGGATTTTACATGCCTCCTGACAGCTGAGCAGCTCAAACCCAAAGACACCATGTGGTCTTGGGAGTTGTAATTTGACTCTGTTGAACATTCTCAACTTCCATTAACCCTTGTTTGCTAATTTCATCTATTATAATCCCAGGAATCATGGGCAATAATCAGTTACAAAGACCCTTGTTTGAATTATATCTTGCTGCAACACCCACCTTCTGTTGAACGTTCATGGACAGATAATTTGAGATTCTACTGTAGAATTTGCTGTTACAATCCAGAATTGCTAGTTCCATCAGTGATCGCAAGCTGTCCTGAGCCTATGCCAGTAAAACAGGCCCAAACCCTGATACTACTACTACTACTACTACCACTACTACTACTACCACTACTACCACCATGTTTCACTGCTGGGATGAGGATCTTTATTTCACTGGAATTCATTGTTTGGTTTTTGCCAAACCATAACGTTTTTCATTTAAGCCAAAAAGTTCTGTTTTTAAATCATCCTTCCACAAAACATTTTCCCAGTAGTCTTCTGGCTCACCCAGGTGGTCTTTAGCAAACTTTAAATGGGCAGCAATGTTCTTCTTGCAGAGAATTGGCTATCTGCTTGCTATCATTTTATGCACACTGTTCTTGATCAGTTTTTGAGTGATTCATCAACACTGACACGAGCCAGTCATTTTTCTTGGATGACCACTCCTGGGAAGAGAAAGTTTTGAATTTGCTCCATTTGTACATTATCTGCATGGCACTGCACTGGTGAAGTCCAAAGGCTTTAGAAATTGTTTTGTAACCTTTTCCAGCCTGATGATCATTGACAATTCTTTTTCTGAAGTCGTCAGAAATTCTTCTTGATCAAAGCATGGCATGTGATCACAGATCTGCGTGGTGAAGACCAGAGTTTGCTAGTGAAGTGACTTAGGTCTATATTTTTGAAATAGGGTAGGGCCATCCAAACTCATACCTAATTGTCATCCCATTAATTGATATATGAATGGAACCGTTTGTTATAATGATTTTTTTTTTATCTGACGCTGATCCATAATGAAAAGAATCAAAACATGAATTAAAAATCAAAATAAATTTAAACTACAAATAAATACCATACAGTATTGTGCAACATGATGTAATGTAATAATACAATATATACTGTAATAAATTCTACGGTGTCCTAATGCCAGATGTGGGCATGGATGTTTTCAGCTGTTTCCACCTGTTTCACATTGTCTGAACCCACCATATTTATTGTGCATTTAATTTAAACAAAAAAAAAATCTGTTTATTTAAATGATGGCTTTTGTGTGAAACAAAGAGCCATACTCCAGGGGTTACTTTGACACACCTTTATTCTCTTTATTCAAAATCTCATAACACTGAACTCCCACTACAAACCTCACTCATGCACCTTCTCATCTCCTGTGTGTGACACAGTGACACTGGGGTGGCACAAACATGTACTGCAAATATTTTATGCACTGTACATGCTTTATTATTTAAAATATTATGTTAAGTCATAAATAAAAAGCAAAGTTTTCGTTTTATTAAATGTGAAATAATGAATGGTGGATACCAAATACTTTTGTCAGTTTAAACTTAATTCAAAAAAAACTGTGAGTTTTTTGGAAAAAGTGGAAAGTTACCAGTACTTTCTGCCACCTCTGTATATATTTTTTCTTGCTTTCCACTTGACTACAACTACCACTCATGTCACCCTTTGTGGTGACTGCCTGTCTGGGTACACTTACAATATTTATGTACTACATGTAGATACTGTAATGGTAAAACAGGTTAATGATTATATAATGTGCAATTACCTTTTACCTTTTGGACCAGGGCAGTTCCAGGTATCTCAGCAAGTCTTAATTTTTCTTCCTAATTTAAATTAAGACCTGATCGCATTTTAGGTTAAATTTATGCAGAAATTTAAAAATCTCTAATGGGTTCCCAAACTTTCTAGCACCAATTTATGGGCTATGTGGCACAAACTAAGGCCCATATAGTCAGTGACATCTGTAGCTCATATTGCAGGAATGCCTCAATACACATTACACATTCAACACAAAAACAAACTCATGGCATAACCAAAAAGAAGTTACTTTAATTTAGATAAAATATTTTTGAAAGAGTAAAATTTCCAGCTGCCTGGTAAGCATGATTGGTAATTTCAGCAAAATGTATACAGCTCCGGAATGAAAGTAAAAAAGTAGCTGCTCACTTGCTTTGACATAAAACCCAAAAATACACCTCCCTGGCACCCACTTCCCCTGTCAATCTGATAGAGGAATGCTACTTTAAGATAAAATGGGAGGTATGCTTGGTGTAATGCATTCGTACTGATTTTTTCATGCAGGGCCAGAAGCCCTCCCACCTCCCAGGAGCTCTTAACATCACTTCATACAGGTACTTTGTTATTTCCATTCCAAAGTCTCCCGGCCATCCACTCCACACTATGTATTTTATGGTGGTGCATGGCTACTCCCACCTGTGGCACCAACAGAGGTGCCACTGACCTGTACAGAGTTAGCTATCCTTCACTTATTGTTAGGAGTTACTCCTATGAGATCAGTGCAGGTCATAATTAATCATAATTAGGAAACATTTGTATGTCTTTCTACAAATTGGCTAAACAAGCTCTGGCCTTCCTCTAGGGAGCTACTGTTAGACACCATGAGAAGCTAGATTCTTTCAGAAAGTAAATTACATGCAATTAGGGTCAGCTCGGTAGGGATTGGGGGCAAGAATGAAGCAGGTAAAAAACCAAAGGGACTTCTGGCATTCCTCCCAGAATCTGCAAGTGTCTTAGAGTGAGAGTGCTGAGAATCTGAGGCTTTGGGGAGCCACCCATGGGACCTGGATACAAGCAGAGACAACATAACATACAAATAAGATAATTTTTGTCGCCCACACAATCCCTTACTTGGCACATGCTATGCGCTGGTTTAATGTAATGGTGCGTAATACCAAAAATGTTAGTTCAGTTGCAAGGAACCTGTAGACTGGAGACAGTGGAAATCCATATTGGAGTGAAAACAGAGTGAGGAATTACATAAATGCAAAAGCAGCCCAAAAGAGGGCTGGTAAGGGAGGCTGGTGGGGGGAAAAGGGTGGCAACACCAGTACATGCCGGGCGCATATGTTGATATGAAGCCGCCAAGTTGTTAGGCCACAGCTCAGAACAGCTGCTTGTTGGCTCAGGAGACAACAGCTTTCAACGCTTGTCAAATGGATGCCTTTCATCAGCCACCCAAGTTCATTGAGACTCTCCCACAGAAAATCCCACTAATCTTCATTATTGTTTACCATACACAGAACATCAAAAGCCACGCAGCACTTTATTCAGGCATGAATTTTCTTAAAAATAAACTATAAGATCTTGGAGCCTGATAAAACATTTTCTGACCTCATTTTACTAAACTGATCACACATAAAGGACTGTGATCAAATAGCTGTCACAGTGGCATAAGCACTTCATTAACCCCACTGACAGTGTGCCAGTTTAACCCACAGAACAATAATTGGAATGAAAATTGTGAACAAAAAGGACAAAAAGAGCCAGTGTCTGCTGTCAATTTCTTCTGGGTAGATGCCAGCAGGAAACGCACACATCCTCATTCTGCTCAAGGAACAATGGCTTTTGCCTTAGCTTACTGTGACAGTCATGCCACTGAGTCTTTGTTGGCTCTGCTTAACGTCTGTGAGGATGAGCTCAGTTGACATGTGGAAACCAGGGAACAGACTGTGGAATCCAGCCAAACGACTTCAGCAAACTAGAGTTGAAAAGATATCATGGCTGTGCAGCTTCCTTTGCATCCAGTACAAACTGTACAGGCGCCTATCCTGGGATTGTTACACTCTTGACTCTGATCAGCTCCATAAAACTTAAAAATAACAAAATAAAAAATAGTTGAGTAAAACCCCCTATCACAGAATCCATGCATACTGTGCCTTGCAAACTCATTCAGACCCTTGACTAGTTTCCTTGCTTTACTAAATCACAAATCGTAAACTGAAATTTTGTTATTTCAAAACACAGAAATTCAAAATAAATTTTAATTTGAATTTTTAATTTATAAAAAAATCAAGAAAGATAAATACAGCTATTGAGAAGTATTTAATCCCCACAGATTAGTACTTGATCCAGCCATGTTTAGATGCAATAATACTTTTAAGTGTTTTAGGGTAAATGCACACTAGCTTTGCACACTGCTGAGGAATAATTTTGACCCATTTTTTTAAGCAGATGTGCTCCAGAGTATTTGAGCTTGTTGGATAATGTTTGTGGATGAGAAATTTCAAATAGCACTAGAGCTTATTGTTGTGTTTGAGCTGAGGACTTTGAATGAGTCACCACACAATATTCATGTTTTTGTTCTTGAGCCATTGTAATTTTGCTTTGGCCTAGCTTTAAGTTCTGCTAAAAGGTAAACTTTCTCTCAAGCTTTGGGTTTTTAGCAGACTAAAGTTTTTCTATAGTATTTCACTGTGTATTTCTCCATCTATTTTCTTTTTTACACTAACAAGGTGCTCAGTCCCTAGTAATGAAATGCAAGCCAGATAGTATGATGCTGTCATGATCATGCTTTACTGTAGAGCGGTGCTTCTTGAGGCCAGTCATTGGGCTTTGAATTTTGGCTCAAGTTCTATATTGGTCTCATCTGACCAGAAAACCTTTTCCCCATCATATCAGGGTCACTCATGCTTTTCGGCAAGCTCAGACATGCTACTTTTTGAGTAATGACCTTTTTTGTGCCAATTTCTCATACATGCCAGCATTATGCCATGGTCTTGCGGTTGGCCAGTGCACCTTTCTGCCATTCTCAGCTACTCAACTCTGCAATTCCTTCAGTATGATTGTTGGTTTTTCTGTGGGTTCTCTCTTTTTTGTCTGTGCCCTGAGATTTGAGATTCTAACCAGTGCATGGGCATTTGTGATTGGATTCAAATTCCTGATAAAAGAACAGTACCCACTTTGACATCCAGACACTTTAGCATTATTTTTTACCTTCTTCCTAATTTAAGCATTTTTTCTATCTCTAATTTCTGGTGTATGCTTTTTAGTCTTCATTCTCACTCCTTGAGATTCCCAAACTGACTAATGAACCTTTACTTTAACAGCTCATAGAGACAACTTGTAAGGTAGTTTTGCTCTCCTTGGGCAATTGTTTGCCATCTGTATAAATTTAGAGCTTCTACATCAGAAGACCTTAATACTTACGCAAACAGCATGTTTCAGTATTTTATTAGTTTTAAAAACACTTGCTAATATAAAAATGCCACATTAAAATAAATGTTGACTCTAATTTTAAAACAAATAGCACAGGGAGCAAAAATTCAGTGAACCATTTGTGATTCAGTAAAATGAGAGAAATTACTTTTGCAAGGCTCTGTAAGGGCATGCCGGTATAACTGGTGTGGCTGTTTTCAATTATTGTTCGACGTTCCATGACAATATTCAAAAAACAGTCCTTTAAAAAATATGATCATGTACAGTAAGAGGGACCAACTGGAGCTTCCATAGGAATTATACTTCAGTTTTTAACTCTTTAAGAACTGAACTGGAGAGGTGGAACATGAGAGATGTTAATATGCTGCTTGGTTGTGTTTGTGTAGATATCATATTAAATATCATGATTCAAAAATACTCGCTCATCTAAGTTACACCCAGAAATGGAAACATAAATGAAAAAGAAATGAGAACATTCTTTTATGGTATCTTAAAGTAGTCAGATTATTTTAAGATTTAACAGTGTTATGCTAGATGCACATTTGGTTTGCATTAATTATGACAGAAGTACAGCAGTGAAGTTTCACTGCAGTGATAATTTATAGTAAAACACCAGATTTCAGTGATGATTATGTGAAACAACTCCAGACGTCAGCTTTAGTTATCATCAGATTGTTTCATACATGTCTGTCATCACATTCACCCTAATCGACCAAATGCACAAATTAGATTAACACAATCTAATTCATTTTATTTGCATTTATTTAGTATTTTTAAATTGTACATTTTTGTCCTGATCTAAGAGGACATAAACAGGACAAAGCATCCAGCACACTAGCCAATACAGCCCTGAATGAGATGCTGCAGCTGGCTTGACCAAACTACAGAGGACCCGGGCCTTGCAGCTGTGCAACCTGGTTTTGGTCCCGGTGGTGATTATGCCATAACTGTGGTCCAGCTCTCCTCATACCGGCCTTGTCAGAAAATGGATTTTTTCAGAACATGCCAAGTTGGCTTGATGCTGGCTGAGCAGAACACCATACATCTGTGCACTCTTTTTCCCAAGGCAAGGTGGAGGGGAAGAAGAGGATTCTTGGGGTGCAGTGCTTTCGATTTGCTTTGCACCTTCTTCAATTTGACAGTGGTGACAGGAGGTCCAGCAGCAGGGCATGTGGGGCAAATGGGGTGCCAGCCAATAGGAATGCTGGGAATGTTTCTGGCACTGGTCCAACCTGTAGCTGTACCCATTCTGTGGTGATAGAGGGTTCAGTGACAGCTCTGACACTTACCAGAGCTGGGGTCCCCAACCAGGAACAGCACAGGCCACCTGGAGCGGCACAAGGTAGAGTTTATTTTTGTAACTCATGCCCTCCTCTGCATGGACTGCATTAGACCACCAAGCTTGGGACCACTGCTGCTCAGGCTTGCTTTAACCCCTCACACCTCCTCCTATAAAACTCAACTCTAATTCACCATAATAGACTTACAATAACAATACAAATTTAAATGAAAAAAGCCCCTACTTAACAACGATGTGAACATGTTTCATGTGTGTTTACATTTTACTCATGCAGATGTTGGATTCATTCTGAGAAATGACTCATTTTCTGTATAGCTCTGTATGTATTAAATCATTAATGTAGAAATAAACCCACAATTAAAAGGTGTGGTTTTGTCTTGCATCCCATAAATGTCACCAGGTTCAAGGTTCACCAGTATTTTGCAAGCTGTATCTGTAGGCTTTCAGCACAGTGAGAGAAAGAAAACAACCAAGTTTCGTATCACCCAACACATGTGATATGACTGCAGAACCAGGACATGTTTTTTTTTCTGCCAGAAGAAATCCCTCAAGTAAAGGACCATAGCCATTGTGAATGCACACTTTTTAAAATCAGAAGTTTAATAAATAACAATATTTACTCAAACACCTGTTAGAAATGGATTTTTTTTATGGAAAAATTTAAATAAATCTTAAATATTTATTTATTTACTGCACATTTTCAGAAATGCCCCAAAATCAGTTTGAACTATGAAAAATGACAAATAATTTAATCGTAAATTGAAATACACATACCTACTGTAATTTATTATACAGCAGTAAAATGCAGCACAAAACTAAATTTATCAGCATGATTACAGAACAATAATTAGTTACTATAAACACTTTTGTGCTTTATTTTATTCTCAAAAGAGCAAAGCCGTTGAACTCACTAGACCATAACAATCGTATCTAACTATCTAGTTCATTTACCCTGGGGTGCAAGAGTTTTGCCACGTCTGAATGCAACAGAGGCTCCAGACAGTTTTCACAAAGTTTTTTTGTGTAGTCTTTCTAGTTCCATACCTGTAACTTGCATTTATTATTTTGCCCCATGAAACCTGCTGTTAAAAAAAAATTTTCTTACCCAACCCACTTGACTTGAAGGACTTAAGTCCTCCTTCCTGTTGTAAAGAAACAAGTGAAGGACATACTTTTAACACTGAGATATATTAAAATATGAATATAAAATCAGTTTTTCAAAGTACCTATTATGACTTATTAAACAAACAAAAAGGTTGTGTTGGGTTGATGTATTACATATATTTAAAATATGTAGTTTTCACATACTTAAATGCCATCTGCTTAACACACACTTCTCCTTAAAACATAATAAATTTTGACAAAGGCAACCTGAATGGGCCCAGGACATTTAGATTTTCTTTTCTGGTTTATATGCTTACAATCATAAATGCTGTGTCAAACTGAGAAAACAGACAGCTCACACATGGTTCATCTGTCTGCAATTACTGTATTTATTTTTGGGATGTGGTAAGTACCTGCCTCCTGTTAGGCTTGCTCTGGGCTGTTCTTTCATGCCTGCCTTTGAAACTACTCTCCAGAGAAAACCTACCGCTCCTGACCAAACTAACAGGATCTGGCACTGGAATGACAGTGGTTGTGAAGCCGATATGACAGACATTGCATTCTCTGGAGTCTTTCTCACTGTCCTGCACCGAGGCCTGGCTTGTCAAGTCGATGACATACAGTATTAGCCATCAGTTATTAAGATACCTCTATAAAGAAACACAAAGCAAATAATAAATTCTGGGTTGCAAGGAAATCACTTTTTTAACATGTACACACTGTAGTAGTAACAGATTACCTGAAATACTAACCACGTAAAAAGAAATGTGTAAATTACGTTATTTTGCTCTAATCTTTATTACATACAGTAATCAGCATGGTAAATACTGATTTCCAAAGAAACATTCTCTCAGCACCTTAATTTAGTTCTCATCTGCTTGGTGCTGCTATATCTTATTCTGCTCTCATTTTGTGCAACACAAAATAAACATGCCTTTAGATCCAGTATAAGACAGTATCGCACAGAAAAATTAACACACTCAAATACTGGCACACAGGACAGTACACGACAGTCTCAGTGTGTTACAAAATAATTGTATTTGTCAGAGTAACACAAATAATTGGTAATAAGGCTGTTGTACTTCAGCAGACGTGATATTTTATTATTTTGGCAGTCTAAATTCCATAGCATTTTGGCTTCACAAATTCTTGTGGTTTCAAAAAGTGAAGTATTTGTAAGCAATTCAGTGAAAATCAATTATCTCAGCTGGCTTGACTAAACTGTCCTGGTCTACCGAGATGGGGTGCACTGGAAGACCAATCCTCTGGAGTAGGATCAGCAGTCCCAGCGATGACCTCCTTTTACCTTCATGTTATTTCCCACTGTTCACACCACATTCACTCTGTGGCACTTGTTGAGAAAAGGGGGCTTCTCCTCAGTGCTGGATCATCTGAGTAGATGTATAACTAAATAAACCTCAAATTGAAACAAGTACCTCTCCAAATAGTTGCAAGAGTAATCACACTCAACAGTCCAGCACAAGATTTTCCTGTCTAGACTGGTGGAGATGGGGTTAATGAAACGTAATCGCCAGTCCTACAGCAGTCTAACAGGGCAAATTCAGGTCTTGCTCCAAAGAGAAACCTCACCCATATACCCTCCGCCATCTATCTTCCCAAACCAGTCCAATCACCATCTCCCTCCCCATTCCCTCCACCCATATACCCTATGTCACTACAGAATTCTAGTTCAGTTCTCCCCCCCTCCACAGGCAGGCAAAGTTTATAAGACAGTCCTGAAATAAATGGTGGTCAGCAGTTCAGAATATTTTGGCACATTGTGCTCTGTAAATATAGATGACTGCATCTAGCCATGAAGAAAATGTAGAAGTGGAGCTCAGCAAGCGCTTCCAAGGGAACACCTGGAAGGTGTTAATCATACCCTGGTGTAAACATTTCCGAACAGAACATACGGCAGGAGCCCTCGGGAAGGGCCTGGACTGCACATCCTGCAGCAGACAGCATGAGTCTGTCAGTCTGCAGTGAGAGTCATGACACACCCAACACCCTAGGGTGTGGGGTGGTCAGTGTGGGGGTGGTGACAGGGATTCTTCTTGAAGACCACGTGCAGAATTGTACAGCTATCATCCACCAATATGGATATCTCCACCACACACAAGGAAAGGCTTTAAAAAGCTTATTTTCCTGCCAGAGCAGAATACATCCAACCTTGTATGAAAGTCACTTAGTTCATAAATAACATAACTAGTGCAGCATAGCACTCTTTTAGTGAAAGTGTAAGTCTTTTGTGTAAACTAAAAGGCTCGGAATATTCACAATGAAAGTTATTTCTTTGTATTTCAGTTGTGTTTAATTTGGAGTTATTATCATTATTATTATTATTATCAATAATAATAATAATAATAATAATTTTAAAATGACATTTTATTATTAGGTTACAAGACAAATCACTGGTAATATGGAGGAACCATCAAGAGTTACTGTCTATTTTGCAGTGTCAGTTTTTCAGGGGCAAATGACTATATTTAATATCAGCTGAGTGACTGTTTCCATCTCCTCAGTCACCTAACTTGCCTTTGCCTGAACCTGTGACCTTTCTGAGCACTTTATACCAGCACAGCAGGACTCACCTGACCCCGTGTCCTAGAATACCCCTCATACTACTGTCTTTGTAGTCCCCTCATTGGGCCCAAGGCAAGCCCCAGCTGCAGGCTGGAGAGCATCACTCTGCAAAACTCATCCAAATTCACGGTGCTACTGTTCTATTCACTGCCATAAAAATGTTTGCAAGAAAACTGAAATCCAGGGTTTTTTCTTATGATTCTGTGGTCAATATGATAAGAGAGTAGAACAATGAAACAATACAGTTCCTTGGAAAGTAGATTAGTTCTTGTAACTTGTGCTTTTGATAGAGTCACATGGTTCAGCAAACTGACTTTAATGGTTTTATTCCATTTAGGGTATCACTTAATGTGCATTAGTCTTCCTTCCCAGCATGCTCAGCATCAGATAAAATAAAGAGGGTGCTCAGCATCTGACTAGGAATATGGCGTCCATTCCCACCTCCCCCACCTCTTGTCTTTGAGAGAAAGCTGAAGGACATCCACCATTAGTCAAGTTCATTGTCTTACCAGCAGGAGCTCTGCAGGACTGCAGACCAGAGGTTTACCTTAAATACTTTCCCCAGCCAAAATTATTACATATGGACAAAGGGTGTGCCTAATCTGAGCTGGGTCTGACCTTCCTGCCCCCTGGGGAAACCCCAGTTCTCTGTTGCTATTAAGAGATGCTGCTGTGTTTTCCACTGCATCTTTCACCCTTTTACAAGTCTCCCACCTTCCAGTAGCCAGTCAAAAACAGCAACGGGTGTTGTGTCACTCAGAGGTTAGAGATCCTTTAATGAGCCTATTGTGCAGCTATCAGAATGATTTCCTTCCTCACTGAGCCCCTAAGAACAGCAGCAGTTTGTGTCATGTTTTACATAGTCATCTGCTGAGCAGGAGAAAGACTGTTTACTGTGCTGTGAACCTTATTCTAACCTCAGGAGACAAAAACAGCTTAAATCACTTGTATGGCTCATGGCCATAATGGTTCTTATCTGACTGAGAGCTGGGGAAGGTTAATGGATTGTAATTACTGTCATTTTTCGTAATGTCAACTTTTGTTTAATAACGTGGCCCACAGAGAGAAGGGTTCATGCTAAACAAATAGAGTTCTCCTCCTTGACACAGGAGGGGCCCCAGTCTCACAACAAACTAACAGAGGGAAAGATGGAGCCTTAAGAAACACACGATGTATACTAGTTCAGACCCCTCTTGTGAATAGTGCTGTGATACCACTGAGTACAGCGCTACGTGTCAAATGAGGGGAGCCCACTACCTCCAAAACACACCAAACCCTGACATGGTGTGGAAGTGGATACTAGATTAAACTTGGATCCCCAACCTGACCCAGGTGAACTACTGCACATATGTTAATTTTCAATGCAACTAATGCATAATTTTTTTTACAAAATACAGTTCAAAGAAGGACATACATATTTATGTTTGTAGGTCTGCAACCCTCAAACCACAGAAAATAAGTATGCTATAAAGTTGTGTAACTACTGAGTTATTTTGTTTACTGGTAGTTCACTGTTAATTAACAAGTACATAAAAAAACAGACCACATCATCTGCTGGTTATTATTTAACACTGTATAAATCTAACAAACACTTTTCAGAACCCACTTATCTACTAGAGCATTGTTATGATCCAGAAACAATTCCAGGGTGCAAGGCACTGCACACTTTGGATGAGCCACCAGACCATCAGAGGGTAGTCACCCACAAATACTTGCACACTAAAACATGGCCCACATAGAGAAGGCCATCTTTTACATACTAAAAGCAATTTAGGCTCATCAGTTTACATGTAAAAGGTTTTTAGATTGAGCAAGGAAGGCCATCTAAACATGCAAAATTCACATAATGCATATTTTAACCCACAATTCAGAAGCTGCTTGTCTCTATACAAAGCTCAATCACAGATAATCCATGTTTGTTTGTTCGTCTGTTCTTTATGCAAAGCTATCTTTTTAAAGTCACACACTTGAAATTTGGTACACAGGTACTTCTCACCCTCCATCCTTTTGTGTAGTCAAGTTTATTAAACTCCAAAAACATTACTTACTATTTTTAAATTTTAAAATTCAGGCTCTGACAAGGCATGTGGAGGTAGGAGTAGTAAGTTCACAAGCAACGTGTAGCAACGTCATGCATACATACATACATTACACCGGTGTGGGTTTTCTCACCCATA